>JACEFZ010004994.1:172500-375538 GCA_014155875.1 Cepaea nemoralis | reverse complement strand
CAAAATTTTTTTTTCTTCAAATTTTTATTTTCACTTCATTGTTCTCATTTTTCATTCTTCCCATCCTGTTCTTATGCCGTAATGTAGTCACTGGAGGGTCTTTCCGTGATTATATGTTGTGTTTTGTGTATGTGTTTCAAGGTTAACACTTTTCATATAACACAATTTGATGTAGTAAACATAGTTCTACTTGTAAAAATATCATCAAATAATTGCACTCACAATGAACAGGGCACATTATTTTAAACACGCTTGAAGAGAGTCAATATACTGGCAATTCAAACATTGTCATTATCAACATCATCATGCTAGTCAATCTGAAGACATGTTGAAATGTTACAGTACACTGAATAGTTAAAAAAGTGTATCCAATAGCCACATGTACATGCAGGCTAGCAAATGAAGTTGCAGAACATACAGGGTAAAGTCTCACTACACTTTGTATGTAGAACAGCTGTTTGTTGGAGAGTATGTTTTCCGTCAAGCAAATGGAAAACATACTCTAACAAACAGCTGTTCTACATGCAAAGTGTAGTGAGAGTTTACAAACATCCTGTATAATACATCACTACCAAATAAACTTACAAACAATCAGTTCTAGAATGTGGATGTCAGCTCTACTGACACCAGCAAGAATTACACAAGACAGTGTGGGTCATGTAGGAAGCAAAACTGCAGATTCCAAACAATGAATTCCCTTGATGAATTTAAACAAGAGGCCACAAATAATAAGTTGCACAAATTAATGCCTGGAAAAATATTTCATCTCGCCAGGTGAATCCATCAGTTATACATCAAATGGAGTGTTTAGATGAATCCTATTTTGGTTGAAATACATAACATATATACTCACTGAAACTGTTGAAGGGCTGTGGCTGCCATGGGGATAACAAATGCACCACATTCGAACAGTATCAGCGACTGTGTGTTATGAATTTCAGCCAAAATATAATTAATTTATTCACTTTATATAATGTATAACTCTGCCATATGCGCAAGGTGAGATGCAGCCAAATATGTCAGACAATAAATTGTGCGGTCTATTGTTTGCAGCTTCTGTGTTTGGAAAATGCAGATATTGGCTGATTCCAAATAAATGTCTAAAAGAGTGGTTCTCAACCGGTGGGGAGGGGGAAATTAAGGCCACCAACTGGTAGATTCAAACTGGCTTCAGGACCAATTAAAATGTGATCGTCCCCCTTTCTTGAATTATGTGTGAGCGTGTGGGTGTGTGTGTATATGGGTTCATGTAAAGAAAAAAAAAAGGGGGGGGGGGGGAAGGAATGACATTCTGAACATATGTTGAAAGGGTTTCATGGGCCGAAAAAGGTTCAGAACCACTGGTCTAGAAGAAAAAACACAAGAATGTCCCCCCCCCCCCCCCCCCCCCCCTCCACACACACTCTCTCTCTCCAAGGGAATGAATCTAAGAATCTCTACAAACCCCTTGCCATATATACAAACACAGATACTAACATCCACCCCTTCAAGCATTACATATCTCTTGTATTTGAGCATCAGTCAGCATTGAATCTTTGTTCCAAGCCTGAAATAATCACCAAGATAATCATTTCACACACTGTTGACATAACTTTTCAGTGCAGTTTTCTGGGTGAGCAATCTTCTTCAGCGGATATGTACTTTTAAATTTTAGTTCCAAGTTTCTGTTCGGGTTCAATTCATCTTTCGCTTGAAGCCTGATGAGTTATTTTACTTCTTTCGTTCGCTTGAAAATGTCTGTCTATATCTGCAATATTCTCTTACATAATTTGCAGTGTCTATTTTTAGTGCACTCAATGGTCCATACAGTTTAGCTTCCACTTTTGTTTCTCTAAGCTGGAAGATTTGCCTACATATGTTATTGAAATGATAGTAACAATGAATGAAAAGATATATTCTGAAGCACTTAAAGTTACAATTAAAATAAAGAAACGTAATACCTAATTACAATTCACAATCTCAAACTGACAGATACACTGAGTACGTCCTGTATAACCAACCCCAGCATTTGAACTGTTCATGATTTTCTAGGTAACTTTATATTCAGTAGTTTGCTATTGCTGGTCTCCCTGGCGAAGGGGTTAATCACGCTGTTCATAATCCTGTATACTCCTGTAAGAAACACTGCTGCGCGAGATTCGGCAGCGGATCGCGTCGCGTTAGCCACTTACGGAGTGTATGTGAGCGGGTCGTTCAGAAAGCAATGGCAAACTGACTGAACGTAAAAAACTTGCCAAGACATCAACAGCAGCTGAAAAATGCTGGTGTTGACTGCAATGCCCCATAAAGGATATGTGAAAAAAAAAAGTTTGCTATTGCTTTCTAAGCAACAGACGATAAACCATTGTGAAAATCAACACAAGAATGTCTGCTCCCAAATTGCCAGTAGCTAATCTCAAACTGGGCATGCATTGTGATACTGTGTTCACTGCTCACAAGCCCCAAACCTCGGCACATCCAAGGGTACACATTTAAAACATTTCAGCTGTTTGACTGCACTCATACTTATGGCTTCTTATGTTTGACAAGTGATATTATTTACTCTGCGACTGTTGGAACAGTGTATACAACAAGCCACCATGTTGTCTCCTGTCAGGACAACAGAAAGCCACCGCCCAGCACCCACAGATGACAAGGCCACCAACACCAGCAGACAAAATAATAAACAAACTGTACTGAAGCACTTCCTGCCATGGCTCTGAGATGTTGAAGCACCTCACATTTTGTTGGTTCCTTCACAGGACTTAGCAGTCAACCCCAGCATTTTCGCTCAACGGATCAACATCACGACACACGGGTGTAACCCATAAGTGCTCCGTTCTATTCCGAACTCAAGCTTGAGTCCGGAGAAACTCAGCTCAGTGCACGAACTACGTAGCACCAGCGAGGATCTTGAAATACTTTGGGTAGGTTTTGAACTCAAAATTTCACTCGAGCAGCGCCGTTAGGCTACTCTTTTTCGATTTCCATCTTCCAAGGGATTTTTTACATGCACAATAATATACACGGACACCCGATCTCACTATCCAGAGACCAGGGGAAATTTTGTAACTAGAAGTCCACGTGAAAAAATCCCGGTGCTCACTAGGGCTTGAACCCGGGACCTCCAGCACTCAAGGCGGACACCATACCTCGAAAAACCACTCAGTCCCACTAGACGATGTAGAAAATTGTACCAATACACTGACAATCTGTTATTCTAACGTGGACGGAGGAGGTGTACCAATATATTGACGATCTGTACCAATACACTGACAATCTGTTATCCTAACAAGAACATAAGAGTGTACTAATATATTGACAATCTGTTATCCTAACAAGAACATAAGAGTGTACTAATATATTGACAATCTGTTGCCCTAACACTACATGTTGAACCAAGGAAAATACATGAGAGTCGCTACTGGTTTACAAACTGGCATTGCAGTACTTTATACAAACTGGCCAAGCTTCAATAAGGCACTGTCAGTTATCCCATGGTTACTTTTCTGTTGGTGAAATTATGTTTTACCAAAATGTCTGCAAATGGGTCTATAAAGCATCCAGATGACACAATGCCACAAATGCATTCATACAAGGGCATCCTGTCTTAAATGCATTTAAACAATAACATGTCTCAATTGCATTGGGATAATGGCATTATATCTCAAATGCCTTCTGACGATGACATGCCACAAATGCATCCTGTCTGAAATGCATTTAGACGATAACATCATGTCCTCAAATTCATTGAGACGTTGACATAATTTGTTAAATTAATAGAGAATAGAGCAGACTGAAAATGATGTGTGTTATGAAAAATGCAATGCAGCATCATGAAACGAACAATCCCTGGGTCACTTCTGAAGTCTGCTAAATGTCTCTCTAGTGATGCCCGTCTTCTGCTGCTTATGTTTGTGCTGCATATCTCTATGTGCCCGAGTAATGGACGATTAACCCTCCTTAGCTGTAACTGATGATGAACCCTCCTTAGCTGTAACTGATGATGAACCCTCCTTAGCTGTAACTGATGATGAACCCTCCTTAGCTGTAACTGATGATGAACCCTCCTTAGCTGTAACTGATGATGAACCCTCCTTAGCTGTAACTGATTATGAACCCTCCTTAGCTGTAACTGCTTGATGAACCCTCCTTACTGTAACTGCGATGAACCCTCCTTGTTGTAACTAATGATGACCCTCCTTAGTTTAACCTATGATTAACTCTCCGTAGCTGTAAACTTGTGATTAACCCACACAGTCACTGTATTGCCATTCAGGCTGGCTCGACCTGGAGGCAGGTCAAATTTTGAACACCTGAATCATCATCGGATGCGGATTTGAACTACCATGCACCACTGGGTCAACAAGCAGCTCCACCCATATCTACCATGGCTCCTATGCACGGATGCAAATGATAAAAATTAGTAATGTTAAGAAACGTAACAAATGTGAGAGCTTAGCTGTAATTATACGCAATGAAACGGCCTTTCTTACCCATGGATAATACATATATATATGTTAACCATTATGTCATGACCTTTAATTTACTCATGGATATACTATATAGTTACAATATGTCATGACCTTGACCTTTTAAATTCTCATGGTATACATATATATGTTTAACCACACATGGCATGACCTTATTACCATGGATATACATGATATATGTTAACTATTATGTCATGATGACTTAATTAATTCCTGGATATAATATATATGTAACCACCATGTCATGACATTAATTACTCATTGGATATATATATATAAATATATATGTAACCACCCAGGTCATGGACCTTTAATTACTCCTGGATATCATATAATATGTTAACACCATTATTTCCATGAACTACCTTTAATTACTCATGGATTATACATATCTATGTTAACACCATATCATGGATCCTTTAATTACCTCATGGATATACATATATACTGTTAACCACCATGTCATGACCTTTAATTACTCATGGATATACATATATATGTTAACCACCATTACATGACCTTTAATTACTCATGGATATACATATATATGTTAACACCAATATCATGACGACCTTTAATTACTCATTGATATACATATATATGTTAACCACCATATCATGACCTTTAATTACTCATGGGATATACATATATATGTTAACACCATATCATGTACCTTGACCTTTAATTACTCATGGATATACATATATATGTTAACCACCATAGTCATGACCTTGACCTTTAATACTCATGGATATACCATATAGATGTTAACCACCATATCATGACCTTGACCTTTAATTACTCATGGATATACATATCTATGTTAACCACCATATCATGACCTTTAATTACTCATGGATATACATATATATGTTAACCACCATATCATGACCTTGACCTTTAATTACTCATGGATATACATATCTATGTTAACCACCATATCATGATCTTTAATTACTCATGGATATACATATCTATGTTAATCACCATATCATGACCTTTAATTACTCATGGATATACATATATATGTTAACCACCATGTCATGACCTTGACCTTTAATTACTCATGGATATACATATATATGTTAACCACCATGTCATGACCTTGACCTTTAATTACTCATGGATATACATATCTATGTTAACCACCATATCATGATCTTTAATTACTCATGGATATACATATCTATGTTAATCACCATATCATGACCTTTAATTACTCATGGATATACATATATATGTTAACCACCATGTCATGACCTTGACCTTTAATTACTCATGGATATACATATATATGTTAACCACCATGTCATGACCTTTAATTACTCATGGATATATATATACATATATATGTTAACCACCATGTCATGACCTTTGTTTCCTCTAATTCACTTGTTTTGAGCTCAACTGTAGTCTACACTAGACTGATTTTTGGATGTGGGCCAGCTTTTCCTATTACCAGTATCCCCCGCCATCAGGTGAACCCACTCTGACTTCTGAGGTACTTGTAATTTACGTCCCTAAGTCAAGGACAAGAAGTCAACTATTAAGTCTAACTGACCAGTATGGGAAGAGAACCCATTACCCCACCATGATTGCATCGGGTGTTTAAGAGTGAGGGCTCTTCACCTTTCGACCATGCGACTTACAAACACTAACTGAAGTCATCTATGGTATCAGTTGTACACCTGATTCTGGCATCTGTTAAACATGACTGCTGTCAAACATTTTGAGATGAATGCATGTTTGAAAGGATATTTGGTTTAAAAAAAAAAAAACACTTGAGGGTTTTCCGCTGTATCCCAGATATGGTATGTTACTTCACAAGGATTCGTTGTTCTTTGTCTGGTCATATTTATGAGGCCAGAAGCTGGATACACACAAAACACCATCAACCTGACACATATTTGACCCTGCAGGACATAGAAACTGGAATGATTAAAACAAAAACTTGTCTAACAAACATTTAAAAAACTCCCAAAAACTCCAAACAAAAAAAAAGTCCCAAAGCAGGAACTTACTGTAGGTCTATCAAGTGTTAGGACCTTCACAGGCCTGGATGGAGGGAGGAACAGGCCAGTCTGTCCCTCTCTTAGCAGGCGATAAGTGCAAACGTCCAACCCTCATGATATTATCAGCGTAACCACCTAATGATTACACTAAAAGCCAGTCGCAGTCAACCCCAAAATTATTTTGCTGTTTGTGATTTCAAGACAAGTTTACGTTCAATAGTTTGCCATTACTTTCTGAACAAGCGGTACTCATATCTTTGTATGGAAACAACGCAAGTCGGTCTGCTTCCAAATTGCCTGCAGCTGTGTTGATAACGCAATGTGTGGGATTACGAGTTGCATTCGTAAGCCCTTCGCCACAGCACTGCAATTAGACTAAACCCACACTACATGAACAAGCATAGAGTGTATTGTTAATAACTGTGGGGTTTTTGAAAACATTGCCATTCCAAGTTTTGTATTTACCTTTTATGTTGCATGAGTTCACAGAGGGTGAATACAAAACTTGGAACAGCAATATTTTCAAACACCTCACAGTAATTAAAAATACACCGTATATTACAGCAGGAACCTGTTAGGACCTTCACACCTGTCAGACATGTGTGCACAAGGAATAGGTGGCAGTCTCTCCCTCGTGTAGCAAACAGCAAGTCCACATGATGGGTCATGAATAAATGTTAAATAGCCAATACCTACATGACAACCAAATGCACAGTGATTAAAGCTAAAGGACACGAAATGCAAAAAGATTAGGCGATTTAGGTTGGCTGTTAAATGTTCACTTACATTCATTGTTTAATTAACTACACTGTTGGTCATAAATAACTCATAACGCAAAAGCTGTGTGTTTATAAACGACTCATGATGTAAACGTTGTGTGTTTATAAATAACTCATGATGTAAAAGTTATGTTTATAAATAACTCATGATGTAAAAGTTGTGTGTTTATAAATAACTCATAATGTAAAAGTTGTGTTTATAAATAACTCATGATGTAAAAATTGTGTTTATAAATAATTCATGATGTTTGTGTGTTTATAAATAACTCATAATGTAAAAGTAGTGTGTTTATGAATAACTCATGATGTAAAAATTGTGATTATAAATAATTTATTATGTACAAGTTGTGTGTGTATAAATAACTTATGATGTAAGTGCTGTGTGCATGTTTCAGAAGCATATCATATCTCAAAGTGTTTACACCATCTCTTTCTTATGTTGTAAAAACTCTCGCAGTCAATATTGTGAGATGAACTTGGCCTGCTTGAGCCAGTTGGTTAGTCACTGACAAATGACTTAACAATGACAACTGACTTAACAATGACAACTGGCTTAATAATGACAACTGTCTTAATAATGACAACTGGCTGAACAACAGTGACAACTAACTTAACAACGATGACAACTGTTTAATAATGACAACTAGTCTTAATAATGACAACTGGCTTAATAATGACAACTGTCTTAATAATGACAACTGGCTTAATAATGACAACTGATTTCATAATGACAACTGATTTCATATTGATAACTGGTTTCATATTGACAACTGTTTAATAATGACAACTGTTTAATAATGACAACTGTCTTAATAATGACAACTGTCTTAATAATGACAACTGATTTCATAATGATAACTGGCTTCATATTGATAACTGGTTTCATATTGACAACTGTTTAATAATGACAACTGTTTAATAATGACAACTGTTTAATAATGACAACTGTCTTAATAATGACAACTGTCTTAATAATGACAACTGATTTCATAATGATAACTGGCTTCATATTGATAACTGGTTTCATATTGACAACTGTTTAATAATGACAACTGTTTAATAATGACAACTGTCTTAATAATGACAACTGTCTTAATAATGACAACTGTCTTAATAATGACAACTGGCTGAACAACAGTGACAACTAACTTAACAACGATGACAACTGACTAAACACAACTGGATGAGAGCATCATAGCACATGTGACAGAAGGAATCCTGGGATATGATTTTACAAGTTATCACAAAGATCAAAAACATGATGTAGGCATGATTTAGCAGACAAGAACTAAAACAATGCAAGGCAGAATGAGTACATGAAGAAACAAACAAGACACACAATATTTCGATACAATTATACACAAGTCAACAGCAGATGCAGAGAAATGGGCGTACAAGGCAAGACGATTGACCTCATTGCATCCCAGAGGCTCAGTCTCTGTGCGCAGGGAGGTCTGCCGAAAGAATCACACAAAGCACAAACTCTAGCTCCAGTGATGTCCCCTAGAAAATGTCCTCCATGAACTGAAAGATGTAGGCCTGTATCCCACAATCCTCAGAGCATTGGCAGGTGGTATAAGCATTTCGCCATGGAGACACCCCACTGCAGAAGCAAAATCTGGATCAGATTTTAATTTAATTTAGTTGCATGTCCTTCACAGGATGTAGCAGTCAACCCCAGCATTTTGGCTGTTCGTGATTCTTCGGGTATACGGGATTACGAATCACGTCCGTAACTAGATAAGGATAAAAAAAAAACAGCAGACACAAAATCTGGACAAGATTATTTAAACATAAGCATGAGAGAAGAAATATGTGGATAGGACTATAGAAAGTAAACAGAGAAGAAAATATTTGGACAGGATTATAAGAAAGTAAACATCAGAAAACCAGAGTCAGACAAGATAAATATACAAAACAAATATGCAAAAGTATACACAAGAGAAGCAACTTCAAATCAAGAACACTATACAATGAGCAACAAGAACAAGAAGTCTGCATAATGGTAGTGGCACTTGTTGTGTGCATATAACATAAACAGCATATCACCATGTTGCTATGATACACCACACACCCCTTCCCCCGACTGCTAGTTACGCTTCATGTACATACTAACATAAATTAAATAGGGTCATGTCGAAATGTAAGTGATTAAACAACATAAAGTGTAGGGCAGCTTTACAAATACTAATTTAAAAAATTAAAAAAAAAAAACAGAGGAAACTGTGGCGAATAAAAATAAAACGTAACATACAAACAATGGAAATGGACACTGCACTGATTATATCGCATGTGGAATCATCTGACATAAAATCAGCAGAATGAAATAAAATGTGTGGTACTGAACTCAGAGGCTCAGTAAAATGTGTGGTACTGAACTCATAGGCTCAGTAAAATGTGTGGTACTGAACTCAGAGGCTGAATACAATGTGTGGTACTGAACTCAGAGGCTCAGTAAAATGTGTGGTACTGAACTCAGAGGCTGAATAAAATGTGTGGTACTGAACTCAGAGGCTGAATAAAATGTGTGGTACTGAACTCAGAGGCTCAATAAAATGTGTGGTACTGAACTCAGAGGCTGAATAAAATGTGTGGTACTGAACTCAGAGGCTGAATAAAATGTGTGGTACTGAACTCAGAGGCTCAGTAAAATGTGTGGTACTGAACTCAGAGGCTCAATAAAATGTGTGGTACTGAACTCAGAGGCTGAATAAAATGTGTGGTACTGAACTCAGAGGCTCAGTAAAATGTGTGGTACTGAACTCAGAGGCTGAATAAAATGTGTGGTACTGAACTCAGAGGCTCAGTAAAATGTGTGGTACTGAACTCAGAGGCTGAATAAAATGTGTGGTACTGAACTCAGAGGCTGAATAAAATGTGTGGTACTGAACTCAGAGGCTCAGTAAAATGTGTGGTACTGAACTCAGAGGCTGAATAAAATGTGTGGTACTGAACTCAGAGGCTCAATAAAATGTGTGGTACTGAACTCAGAGGCTGAATAAAATGTGTGGTACTGAACTCAGAGGCTCAGTAAAATGTGTGGTACTGAACTCAGAGGCTGAATAAAATGTGTGGTACTGAACTCAGAGGCTCAATAAAATGTGTGGTACTGAACTAGAGGCTCAATAAAATGTGTGGTACTGAACTCAGAGGCTCAGTAAAATGTGTGGTACTGAACTCAGAGGCTGAATAAAATGTGTGGTACTGAACTCAGAGGCTCAATAAAATGTGTGGTACTGAACTCAGAGGCTCAATAAAATGTGTGGTACTGAACTCAGAGGCTGAATAAAATGTGTGGTACTGAACTCAGAGGCTCAATAAAATGTGTGGTACTGAACTCAGAGGCTGAATAAAATGTGTGGTACTGAACTCAGAGGCTGAATAAAATGTGTGGTACTGAACTCAGAGGCTCAGTAAAATGTGTGGTACTGAACTCAGAGGCTGAATAAAATGTGTGGTACTGAACTCAGAGGCTCAGTAAAATGTGTGGTACTGAACTCAGAGGCTGAATAAAATGTGTGGTACTGAACTCAGAGGCTCAGTAAAATGTGTGGTACTGAACTCAGAGGCTCAGTAAAATGTGTGGTACTGAACTCAGAGGCTCAGTAAAATGTGTGGTACTGAACTCAGAGGCTGAATAAAATGTGTGGTACTGAACTCAGAGGCTCAGTAAAATGTGTGGTACTGAACTCAGAGGCTCAGTAAAATGTGTGGTACTGAACTCAGAGGCTGAATAAAATGTGTGGTACTGAACTCAGAGGCTCAGTAAAATGTGTGGTACTGAACTCAGAGGCTCAGTAAAATGTGTGGTACTGAACTCAGAGGCTGAATAAAATGTGTGGTACTGAACTCAGAGGCTCAGTAAAATGTGTGGTACTGAACTCAGAGGCTCAGTAAAATGTGTGGTACTGAACTCAGAGGCTCAGTAAAATGTGTGGTACTGAACTCAGAGGCTCAGTAAAATGTGTGGTACTGAACTCAGAGGCTCATAATTTGATTCTATTTATTTATATGTCACATGATTCCACAGATGCCATTACTGTACTGTTGATGAGAGCGATGTTCTGCAAAAGGATCTGCTGCATGATGATGCTATTCAACACTGCCCAGTCATGCAGCTGTCTGGCAGTCAGTGACAATATCTTCAAGGTTGACAAGTGAAAGAATGGAACAATTAGCGTAGTGTTATTTCCACTGTGTGTATGCTACTGCATTGTTTTCTTTTGTTGTTTGTTGATGAAGATTTGATGCCACAGTTACCGCTGTTTTTTTGTAACGTAATTTGTAAAGCTGCCTTACACATAAGCAATGTTTTTAATTACGTACATACCAACAGTGAGTTCATATTCAATGAACCAACAATTGTTTAACTACATTCTCACATACACAGCTGAATCCAAGCAGTACAGATAAGCAATCAATGAATCAACAATGACTTTAACTACATTCTCACATACACACAGAATCCAAGCAGAACAGATAAGCAATCAATGATATTAAGTACCACAGTAACAGGTTAGAAACATGATATAACGGGCAAGTTATATATTTTCAACTTTCTCATCATCCATCATCATGTGGCAAGTCCTCTCAGAAGGCTGCCCACATCACAACCTGCTGGAGACACTCTGTATCCTTCATCAGTTCTCCTGCCTCACCCATTTCCCTGCCCTGGGTGTCTTTCAATGTCCGGTGTCCACTGTCATGTTTACTGAATCTTGCTTCGTCTTCTAGGGACCATGCCTTCCCTTACTGTTCCCCCTACTGTTCTTTGACTTTCTACTTCCATCAAATACCAAACCATATAGGTTCTTTGGTGCAGTCTCATGTATGTGGCTGTTCCTGACTTTCCACAGTTGCTCAAAAAGCCATCTTCTAATTTCATGAAATAATGAAATATGCTTCCTATTGAAACTTGAAGTATTTAACTATTTATTTAATCTTGTATAAAATATTGGCAAGGGAAGAGAAATGATCACATTGATAATTTCTTGCCCATTCAGATATCAAAGTAGCAAATACATTACATTAGCAAGCATGCCATGTGAACATACACTAAAATGTCAACTATATGGCACCAATGATACTTGAGCCATAGATCTGACTAATCTATACAGGAATATCCACATCTAAATGATGAACACATTAAAATAAAGTAATAAATGCAGGTGTAATGGTTGTGCTAAATCCGTGGCTTTCTTGTTCTTGCCATACCACTATTAAAGTGTATATGTTTTGCGCAGATACTGCTAATGAATATTATTTTACTGTGATTGATCATAACAAGTTTGTCTGATAATGAAAATAGGGGTCTTCATAGCAAATTGTTCTGGCTATCTGACCCACGCTCAAGTCATGGGTTTGTTTTCAGTCTCCGTCCCACAGTTCACGGGTGCAGTTTTTTCAGAGACCCCTGGGAATCTATGGAGTAACTCTGTACACCACTTCTGGCAGGGGCAAGTCACTATGTCAAGAGAGACCAAGCCGTATGGCATATAAAAGAGTAGATCCTCTTGTCTTGGACTCCTTCAATTAAAAAATGATTCTGTTCAAGCCATATAATGAATCAACGAATAATCAATCAGGTGCAGTCTCCACATTGGAGGTTGTCTGCAACGGATCTCCAACACTTCATTGTACTTTCTGTCAGAAAGCTATAATATAATAAAAACCATCTAATTAAAATTACATCCTTTTCTGTCAGCTACCAAATGACTAAAATCCTCATTTATTTACAAAACTATCCTCTAATACAATCAACAATTGTGTATTTCACTCAATGAACATGGAAACATTTTCTCCCCAGAAGTGCTCATATATAGTACAGTCCAGTTGCTCATGCGTCATCATCATCTGGAGGTGACAAGTTTGAATCCCGGTCAGTAACTATAACTTTCAATTTTCATGTTGTCTAGTGCGTCCTCTAGTCTCTACTTCCTTCTTCTCACTTCTATGAGCGCCGAACAACACATGGTGTTGATGTATGAACGTTTATAATACAGGTGCTGTTGGGGAGTACTTGCTAGATGGGGTTCATGAGCCTCATTAATAATTTACTGTCCAATATTGCTTACTGTCAATCACAAGGGCAAATTAAATCTGCCATTTAAAGTTGTATACATATTGATATTTAAATGTTTGACTTGAACATGTTTATGTCAAATCTAAACTAGAGATGTTTATATGTCAAGTCTACACTAGAGATGTTTATATCGTCTACAGAAGAGATGTTTATATGTCATTAAGTCTACACTGTATATGTTTATATGTCATCAAGTCTATACTGTATGTGTTTATATGTCATCAAGTCTATACTGTATATGTTTATATGGCAGGTCTACACTTAACATGTTTACATGTCAAGTCTACACTGGAAATATTTATATGTCATAAAGTCTATACTCTATATGTTTATAAGTCATAAAGTCTATATTATATGTTTAGTTGTCAAGTCTACTACGACATGTTTACACGCCAAGTCTGAACTGAACATATGTATGTGTGTGTGCATGTGTACACATCCATGCATGTAAATCGCTCTCAAAGTCTGATGAAGGAGAGTTAATCTTTGAAAAGCCACTGGTTTTTTCCCCCACCAATTGTGTTTGAATAGACCTGCATTCTACTATACATCTTTGTCTATCATTGCAGCAGAAGAGGAGTGAGAATGTAAAAAAAAAAAAGGAAGAAGATTGAACCAAACTAGTGTAAGGAAGCAGAATAAACCAAACTAGTGTAAGAAGGAAGCAGGATGAACCAAACTAGTGTAAGAAGGAAGCAGAATGGACCAAAGTAGTGTAAGAAGGAAGCAGAACGAACCAAAGTAGTGTAAGAAGGAAGCAGAATGAACCGAAGTAGTGTAAGAAGGAAGCAGAATGAACCAAAGTAGTGTAAGAAGGAAGCAGAATGAACCAAAGTAGTGTAAGAAGGAAGCAGAATGAACCAAAGTAGTGTAAGAAAGAAGCAGAATGAATGAAACTAGTGTAAGAAAGAAGCAACATGAATCAACCTAGTGTAAGAAAGAAGCAAAATGAACCAAACTATTCACAACTTAGAAATCTGTAAACATGTGAGTACAAAAATGAGTGAATCGTGCAGAAGGAATATCAAGACTTTTATACAATGTGTGCTTAGAAATAGTTAACTGTCCCAGTTTCCTTTCCCCTCTAAGCAATCTCCAGAATATAGACAATGAAATACCTCAAACCTGTCAAGGAAACATGACCAACCTTGACCTGATCCCAGATAGTTTGTATGTATTGTCATGTTCTATTTCTATGTGCTGTGCTGAATCAAGCCCCAGTTACATCCCAATATGCCTCTCTGTACATGTAAAATTCCAGTGCCAGTATGTACAATTCCAGTGCCGGTACTGGCTTCTGAGCTCGGAGAGGGGAAGGATAGCTCTGCAACAGTTCCTGTGACAATGGTATTGTGGCACCAGGTGGGGAGAAGTGTCTTTACCCCACATTCACTCCAATAGATGCAAACCCTCTTCAGGACCTGAATGCCAATGCATCAAACTTAAGTCAGATCTGACAGTCTTCTAGAGGACACAACCAACCAACCATGTCCTCTAAATGATATAACTACTATAATATTATTTCATAAAATAACACAATTATTATACCGTGGCCAAGTTTGAGGGTTGTATATTATATACACCCGTATACCTTTGAGGTACATAACTAGGTAAGACGATCTCCCGCCGAAAGAGGAACGCAGTAGAATAATAATAAGTATATTATATACAGTTTGTGACTTTCACAGTCCGCATATCAAATTTGATTCAAACAGAAATACTGAAACTCCATAAAACATTCTAGGTAGTTTTCCATTAAGCCAAAACCAAGGTACCCGATATACACAAAGGTCTGTCTCTGTGCAAAAAATACAGTGCATGTAGAATTATTCTCGTTCAGTTATGAGCAAGATGGGAGTTCTGTGCAAACAGAAAAGCGTAAAAACAATACAAACATTGGTTGTGTCCCTAACAGACCTTACTGGAATTGTCACTTTAATGTATGCGGGCATCACATGGAAAGTTGGTAACTGACAGCCCAACAAATGTGACTTCAATATCTATAGCTAGAAGTGAAAGGAACATAGTAAATATCTTAATATTGTCTCCATATTTTCACAGATAATACACTAATGCTGTATCAATGATACACAATCCATATTTTGAGCAAGCATGATTTACACTGTAATGCTGTAGCAATGAGGGTGGGGAAACATGTTCACATCTCAAATGTAGTCCTTTGTGCAAGCATGGTTCTCATTGTAATGTTATGGCCGTGAACATGCATGGTTCACACTGTGATGATGTACCAATGAAAATGATAATACGGTTCACATAGTAATGTTGTTACTGTAAACATGGTTCACATTGTAATGCTGTACCAATGAGGATGAGAATTCGCAGATCACATCTTAATGTTATCCCTGTGAGCGAGCATGATTCACAGTTCTAATGTTATCCAAATGAGTTATAGAATAGTTCACGTTGCAAAATTAAACTAATCAGTATACAAGGTTAAGTTTTTATGATGCCCTTTTTCATACTGTAATGTTGTCATCAAAGTTCAGATCTTAATGTTGTAATAGTTCAGATGTTGATGTTGTTACAGTTTAGATCTTGTTGTTGTCAGAGTGAAGATCTACATGCTATCACAGATCAGATGTCAATGTTGTCACAGATCAGATCTCAATGTTGTCACAGTTTAGATCTTCATGTTGTCATAGTTCAGATCGTGATGTTGTCAGATTTCATACAATGATGTTCTCACTTTTCAGATCTTGATGTTCTCACAGATCAGATCTCAATGATCTCACAGTTCAAGATCTTAATGTTGTCACAATTCAGACTTTGATGTTGTCACAGTGAAAATCTTAATTTTGTCACAGTTCAGATCTGTCTCAAATATCAATGTTGCTACCAGTCATATCTAAATGTTGCTCTGTTGAGCAAGCTTCTGGTTCCCTTACATGTTTCTATACTGTCATCTACTGCTATTACCACCTATAAAATTATCTTCAACACAGCTTAGAATAAAGCCCATTTCATCTGCCTAATGTTCCTAAGTTCCACGAATGATGCAGCCAAGGAGAAGACATGGCACAGACAGTGGCTGCAGTAAACATTTACTATAAATCTAAAGCACCAGTTTGGTTCTGAAGGAACAGCATTGCCAGAAGCAGCCATCAGAGGACACACTAGATCAACAAAAATATGTGAAAGCTTTCAGCAAGCACAGATCTGAACATGTCATCTTTAAAAGATTTAATCACAAAATGAACAAGTGTACTTTCATGGTGACTGGCTAGAGAACCTAGACATGTAAGTATGAGATGTTGAGTTTGAATCAAGTGTGCTATAACTCTAGCTTCTTTCTGTTGTCTAGTGTAGCCTCCAATAACTAAATACTTCTCCTTGAATTAAGTCATGCTCAATGAATGCCACCTACTACTTAAACATGTATTAATGCTACTTCTTTGTTGATCTCTGGGATTCCCCAGTGCTCCTTAGTAAACAATTTTGCATATATTTAGATAACAGCTTCATGCCGTCCCTTCTTGTGACTCCATATGTAATGTCATCTGTGTTTCAGCTACTGTATCCTAAAGACTCCCATAAAAGCAAGCCTCTTTCATAAAAATGGGTTGTAGCTTTGTTGCTGTGCTCGCGGTTGCTGCTGCTGCTGCAGGGGTTGAGCTGAGCCCAGTGGAAGCAAGGGGGCAGGTAGAACTCTTGCGCTCACTGGGGGTGTGAATCCTGGGGAACAGCTGGGCGGTACCTGTGCCATCCGGACCCCTGATCCTGAGTCCTGAAACGGATTGCTGTAGCCCGAGGTCACTGCAAATGGGTTGTTACCTGTAGTTAGAAAAGGCCATGATAACAGTCTGTCATCAGCTTTGGATAGCAACTATCACAAACCATGTATTGTTTTTAACAATGGATTTGATGACTCTTCTTTTCTCAACTTGGTCTGTCTGTTACCAGCTTCATTACATGAACATAAGCTTTAAGTATACTAACAGTTGCTCATGTGTAACCAGCTTCATGACATGAACGTAAGCTTTGAGCATATTAACAATTGCCCATTTGTTACCAGGGCCCATAAGGGTAGCAAAGAATAAAACTATAACCTGCCATGCATGTCAAAAGAGGCAACTAAGGACAGTTGGTGTTGAACTGGCTTCGTCATCATCATCATCTGCCATGACGATAAGCGTGGGTGGTCATGTTTCTCCATCTCAGCATGATCACTAGAGTCGTGGATCAGCTCTGTGTTCATTCTTGTCTCAACCATACCACGTGGCCAAGCCAAAGCCATCCAGTCATTTACTTCTCTGCCTTCCCTTTGTTCTCTTCCCCTTAATCTTACCCGTTGTCACCAAGTTCTCCAATTTATTTCTTCTCATATCATGTCCAAAAAATTGTGCTTCTTCACCCAGTAGGAAATTCTAGTTGCAAGATGCAGGCAAGCATAAACAAGCCTACAGAGGACGGCTTTGGTGCGTTGAGGGCCTATTCTTCACCGGGAGATAAAAGACAGGGAAAGAAGAATAATACTAAAAATGCTGACTGTAGATGTGGGCATGTCATCAGGGTGAGTCAGATAAACACAGAAAGAAAAAGACGCAGGCAGACAGAGAATGAGGATGCTGTGTTTCCCTGAAAATAAGACCGGGTCTTATATTAATTTTAGCTTTAAAAAATTCATTAGGGCTTATTTTCAGGGGATGTCTTATATTTTTTTAATCATATACAACATTTATGATTTGTTTAAGTCCCCGCTAATCACTGGTATCATGAAGGCTAATAGACTACAATGGCTGGGGCATATAGAAAGAATGGAAGATAATAGGGAAACAAAACTCGCTTACACTCAGGAAATAAATGACCGTAGACCCCGAGGTAGACCAAGAAGGCGGTGGAGAGATAATATACACACAGACCTACAGGCACTTGGAATCAACGACTGGCAAGAGAAGGTCCACCAGAGAGACGAATGGAGACAGATTGTATTTGCAGCAAAGAACCTCAATGGCTCGGAATGCTGAAGAAGAAGAAGAAGAATATACAACAATCTACATTTATCATGTACAAAATTCAACATTTATTCAAATACAGTCATGTCATCTTCTTCTAGAACACAGTCATACTTCTCCAAGTCCCAAATTCCGGCCTGAATTTTTTGTGACTCCATTTCCTGTAGAATCACTGGTCCCAGTTTCTCATGTCCAGCAATGAAGCTTTCCATAAATTAGCATTTCTTGTCCATGCAGTCTGCTCATAGTGCGCTGATAACTTTATTTCACACGAGTGGCATATTAAATTATGAACCACATCCATTGATTATCAAGTGCGCACCAGTGGCATCTGTACTCCCAACTGGCCATTCTGCAACAAGTCTCTCATTCTAGCTGGCGATCTTAACTAGGGCTTAGTTTAGGGGTATGTCTTATATTAAAAGCATCCTGAAAAATCGTTCTAGGGCTTATTATTGGGGTAGGTCTTATTTTTGGGGCAACATGGTAGCAACTACTGTAAAACGTCGTCTGTATGTATTTTGAAAAAAGGTGACTGTTTATTTAAATGTGGTCTCAGCCACCTAGTAAGATCACATTAATATAAGATGTGAATTAAGTCTTTTAGTCCCAGAAGGCCATAATCAATAGTCAATCATGCATGACACCACGACTGGTATACTTAAAGAATAACAAATAACACATGAAGTGTTGACTGGTACACATGACAAATAACCAGCTGCAAATGACATGTTGATTGGTACACATGAAGAATGGTCAATGACACCAGCAGTTTTGCTGGGGACAGAAAGAGTTAATCACACAAGCAGTGTTGCTGGGGAAAGAAAGAGTTAATCACACAAGCAGTGTTGCTGGGGACAGACAGAGTTCAGTGTGTTGTGAAATTATGACTTTAGATATGTGTGCGTGTTTTGAGTTTGTGACAACGAGACTTGATAACATGTTATCTTTTGTGGCAGCAGATGAAACAAGCCCATTCTGACTATAGTTGTGTGCGTGTGTGTTGAATTTGAGAGAGAGAGAGAGAGAGAGAGAGAGAGAGAGAGAGAGAGAGAGAAGAGAGAGAGAGAGAGAGAGAGAGAGGGGGGGGGGGGGAGAAAGGGGAGAGAGAGAAAGGGGGAGAGAGAGACCTGATCTATTGAATAAGTTCAAGCTGACTACAGATATGCGTGTGTGTGTATGTTAGTCATGAGAGAGAGATGGAGAGATCTAACATTATCTCACCTTTTGTGGGAGCAGATGAAACAAGTTCATCTAAATTAACCAGATTAGCATGCCCTCCCAAAAATGTCTCGGCACTTTTCTTTTTGCCCTGCGGCAGGTTCTGGCCCAAGCCATCCATGTTGAAGGCATCACCATCTGATCCGTGCATCTGAGAAACACCTAATGGAAGAAGGGATGGTCACACTTTACAACTACACACTCACAGATGTACTGATAGAAGCCACAGACATACTGATAAAAGCCACACACAACTAAAATCAACTACAATCAACTAAAACATTGCAGGTCAGCATGGCCGAATGGGTAAGAACGTGTAATCTTAATCTGTTATGCTGAAGCCGAGGTAAGTGGTTCAACCCCTATACAGGACAGCTGGACTAAACTAAAATGTTGACCTGTTGTCCATGACATGGGGACGTAAATTACAAGCACCTCTGAAGTCAGAGTGGGTTGGTTGCCTGATGGCGAGAGACACTGTTAATAGGGAAAGCTAATCCACATGCAAAACTCAGTCCATCACTACTAGAAGTAGTGTGTATGGACTATGCTTGAGTTCAAAGCGAGTGAGAAAAAAAAAAAATCTAAAACATTAAAGGCAGTCGTCCCACAGCAGATCCTGTCTTTAGGGTGAGGAGAGTTAAACCTGCACATATTCTAAGTCATGGCATATGAAGTGGCTGGAGGTCAGCGTGGCCGAGTGGGTAAGAACACTTGCTCTTAAACTTTGGGTGTGCTGATGCTGAGGTAGCGGGTTCAATCCCTAGTTGGACTAAAATCTTGACTTCTCGTCCTTGACTTGGGGACATAAATGACAAAAGTATCTCTGAAATCAAAGTGGGTTCGCCTGCAGGAGAGGGACACTGGTATTAGAGAAAGCTAATCCACATGCACAGCTGTGACTGATTTGGCAGCAGACCACGTTGCACTGGGTTTTAATGAGTTGGAATGGGCGCCGGTCATTCAGAAAGCATTGGCAAACTACTGACAGTAAATTTGCCAAGACTTCAACAACAGCAGTAAAATGCTGATGCTGACAGTGATGTCCTGTAAAAGGATATGCAAACCAAAAATGAAATTCACATGCAAAAATCATTCCAGTGCAGTGGAAACTGTATCACGTGTATGGACTATGCTTGAGTTCAAAGCAAGCAAACACAAACAACAATAATATGAGGTAGGTGACCACTTCCCTTCCTCTTTGCTGTTCCTTTGTAAATAAATCCCGTACAATTATAAACATTGTCCAGCAACTATTTCTATGAAGCTGGGTCACCCTCAGCCAACCAGAGCTGCACTGGTGGGAAACAATGATTCAGCCTCTGCTGGGGATCGAACCCATACCACTGACTTGACAGGCAAGCGCCAATGAATTACTGCATTTTAGAAACTGAAACACAATGCTTAAATTTTAGTTTTATCTCTGGCCACCAGCGGTTCTGGCACAAAGCCTCGCAGTAAACCAGGTGCCAGAGGTTTCTCTAGGAAGGGCAGAAACACAGCAGTGCTTTCATTCAGAAAGCAATGGCAAACTACTGAACATAAAACTTGCCCAGGAACCACGAACAGCCAAAATGCTGGGATTGACTACTGTGTCCTGTGAAGGACATGCAACTAAAATATAACTCACTATCTCTATAGCCTTACATCAAAGCATAACAAGATGCATGTAATTATGCACAAACTAACATTCCAGCCTCACTCAGAGCCAGTAGAAGCTCTCACAATTTAATAACACTATAGGGGAACTGCATGTTTTGGTAAAGTGAGTTGTGATTTCCGTATTTTGTATAATATATTTATTTTTATGTAGGATATTTGGAGATGGAGGGAGAGAGTATGAAATCTCTCAAAGCTTAGCTATATTTAACTGCTGATTATTTGACAATATAAGCCATCATGGTCGTATACAGATTGATGAAAAATATATGCCTCATACATGAATTTCTATTGCAATTCCATTTTTTTTTTCAACATTAAAAACGCTAATTAATGATATCTTGGGTGTTTACTTTTACTAACAGCATAAATGATGTGACATCAATAAGATCTTGTGCCATGCCAATGGTCTTGCTTCGCCATCTCATTCAATCACCAGTCATAGATCAGGTCTGTGTTCTTGTCCCGACCGTGTCATGTGGCCAAGCTATCTAGGTAATTATCTTTGTGCTTTCACCTAGCTCTTTCCTCAACAATTTTGTCAGTTGTCATGAAGTTTTCAAGTTGATTTTTCCTCATAACATGCCCAAAAATTCACGTCTGCCTACATCTAATTTCTCTAATCAATTTATTTTTCATGTATTTCTTGTAGGACTTTCTCGTTTGTTTTTCTGCCCATCCACAGTATTTGATAATTGTCCTCAGAAACCACATTTCCACTGCCTTTAGATGTTTTTTGGCTTGTCTGCTTACTGTCAATGTGAAAATGAATGAAAAAAAAGATATAATAAAGGATTCACGTCAGTCTAGTAGCTTTTCTTGACTGCACACATAATATCAGTCACACAACAGAAGAACATCTGTCCTACCTGACAAGAGATCAAATTCTTCCAGCCCACGTGAAGATGATTTTACTGGCGAAGCATCTGCACTTCGGGCACTCAGCAGATCAAATTCACTATCTATACTGTTAGCTGAGCTCCCATTGGCTACAGCACCTTTTGGAGACCCAAAAACATCAAATCCAGCACTTACAATGCTGTGCTGCTGCCCTGCAGATGAGGAACCACCCCAAGGAGATCCACGTGAGGTTGGACTTGAGCTTGTCCATGCCCCTGCAAAAACAGATTAGCAGGCAGGAACTGGTCAAGATGTTCACAAAGTAACTGTGTCATGTGGTCTGTTATGTAATACGTGGCATTTATATGATTAGGTTACGTCACATCACGTGCATGGTAGAATGTGGAAGGTCTTGAGGCCATCATGATGACTAGAACAATACAAGCATGAAACAGAAATGCGAACATATGAAACATATTTTGGCTGAAATACTTAACACACAGCACCACTGAAACTGTTGGAATTTGCAGCATACCTTATGCCTGCAGCAACTGCAAATTCACTATAAAGTCTTTCTGTCTGTGTGACATTGGTCTGAAACACATAATTGCTACAGCATCAGCATATTTGAGCAATTATTATCTGTTTGTTGAATACTATATACAAAATGCCTTTGCTTTGTTAACTTTATGCCTGCAATTTAGCAGATGTTGAGAGAGATGAGCCTGCGATTTTATGGATTATCATCTGCACAAGGTCTCCGAAAGCATGTGAGACTCCAACCCAATGCCCAGTGAGAGCTTGATGAATGTAAACTGTCCAGGGTTTCTGAAACCATGTAGGTCTATTGTTGCTTGAAATACACTAATGGTTATCCCACACAGAGTGTTGATGCTTCCATGTAGATCTATTGTTGCTTGAAATACACTTATGGTTAGCCCACACAGAGTGTTGATGCTTCCATGGAGATCTATTGTTGCTTGAAATACACTTATGGTTAGCCCACACAGAGTGTTGACGCTTCCCTAAGTGAAATACTGCGAAGGTTGGCCCTACACAAGTGTTGATGCCTTCATCATAGTACCCCTAGACCCATAATTGGGTTAAAGTTTATATGATTTGGAAAAGATAAACAATTTGAGATGATGACCGAGGGGTTTGAATGTCCACCCCACACATCATTTGATTCTCAGCAAGTCTCAGGGCTGTTCTCTTTTATCCTAGCCTGTACACTGAACGGCAACTGCTCGAGCAAGCAGCCTTCATTCCTCCACCAGAAAAACTCAGTACACACCAGCAGTGCACAGATGCTGTGTTGAAAACATTCAATGTACTAAATATGTCCCAGAAAAGAGTGGCAATTTTCACACCAATGTTTGAAAACCAATGGTTTCTAATTAAATAGAAATGGATCTACCTCTGTTTAATGGGGGGCTTGGTGAGCTGACTGGCAACCCCCATGGATCAGAGGTCCCAGATGCTTGTGTGTTCATCCCAGCAGATGAGCCTTGAGGTGCCCAGGGGTCTGCTGTCACCTGACTTGGTCCAGGAAGTGGGCCACCCCAAGGGTCCGTTGGTTGACTAGACTGCACAGGAAAGCCCCAGGGATCACTGGCGGCTGCCTGGGATCCTAAGGTGCTGGTGCCTGCCAGGTCTAGCAGAGTGCTGGGCTGTGAGCTTTGCTGCTGAAGACAGTAATAAAACATAAATGTGATTAATGATAGTGGAGACATTGGTGTTGCAGTTAGGATGTTCAATGAAAATGGCATCAACACCAACAGACAAGGGTTGTTTATGCCAACTCTCAACATTTAATATGGGAGGAAAAGACTGGCCGCAAACTCCTCTGTTCACTTTGGCCTAAAAAAATGTGAAGGTTCTAACACTTCACATACCTAGAGCAGGTTCCTGATATGAGATACGTTTTTGTTTCAATTTGTGTGTGTGTGGTCAATGTTGGAGACATTACCTAGAAAATAAATTATGTATCTGCTAAGAAGATATTAGAAACATGAAACTCAACACAAAAACAAACAATTCAATATACTAGTCATGCTTTAATTATCAAACAACAGAAGCTAAAAGCAGTTCACAAACATAAACAATGCAGTCTATAAACAAACATGCTCATATAAAAGAAAATGGAGGACATGGGTGAATGCCCAAGATCATCAGATTAATAAGATGAGTAAACTGACAGACAGAAACACACAAGAAAAAAATTGTGTCCTATTCAGCAACAGTGAAATTGAGAAATAAAATAAAATTGTAAGCCACTTTTTTGCAGACATTTCTATTATCTTTTTGAACACAATGATAGTCTTCACAGGTCATATCAGATTAATTGATTGATTGATTGATTTAGGAATCGACATCACAGCATTCAGTGCATTCCCATAAGTGATTTATATCAGATTATAAAAGCATATATGTTTTATGGAGAAACTCAGAGGCAGGCTAGAAATTGCATATTATAACTAATTAAGAAAGCGCTACTCATAAGCTGGAGACATTGAATGAAGCAAACATTGAATGAAGCAACTCATGCACAAACAGCACGTTATAAAATGTGTACAGAAAACAATGGAGAGAAAAAAATTCAAAATTTCTATTCTATAGAAAAGCACAGCTAAACACAAACATACAGGTTTTATTAGCCTGGGATTCTGAGATAAGTAGCAACAAATGTTTTTCAGACTTCCATTTTCTCTTCATTGTTCTCATATTTTCATTCTTCTCTTCCCGTTCTTATGCCTTAATGTAGCTACTACGTTTTCGGCTGCCGAACTTTATCAGAGATATTTTTGCGGTAACTTTTGTTTTCTTGTTTTTATGTCTCCGATTTAATGAGACTTTTAGAGTACTCGTTATGTTAAATTCCCCGATTATTTCAAGATCGCGTTAAAAAGGGACCGAGTACTTTATATAGTTTCTCCCACCTCGGTTTACATTGTGCAAATCTCGTGTTTCTGAAATTTGTTTCCTACATAGAAATACAGAGTGACATTTTCAGAAATAAGTAGACCCACAAATCATGTTTTATGTAGATGTCTGTGTTTGTTCTTAGATGTATTATTAGATTTATCATCCATTTTTACGTAAATTGTGTAATTTTCGACTATTAAAATCGGAGGGCACATGCCAAACTAAAATGATGAAGATCACATGCTGTGATGTGATATTTCAATGGCGGGAAATAGCTGTTTCCTTGTCATACTTCAGCAATGACTTTTTAATGTTATGGAATATTCACAGCGATATGAATGCCAATGAATGCATGTTTGCATTCAACATCCATTCTGGTATTTGTGTAATTTTTCATCACTCTACATGGTCGGGATCATTGATAATTTTTCATCTGTCCTGTGGGACTTCTTTGTGGTACCTTGATGTAGTCACTGGAGGGTCTTCTCCGTGATTATTTGTTGTATTTTGTGTATGTATTTGTTTGCTGATGAAGGCCAGTCGCAACAACATCCTGTATTTTTCGTAATTCTGTTCTGTAAAGCTGCATTACTTTGTGTTATTTTATATTGTTAACCCTGGCAACCATGGTACACCAACTCAAGTCAAGGTTGTATTGATACTTTCTAACCACTGTACATTTTTAGTTGTACTAACTGGAAGCTATGGTGGTGTGGTGGCTAGCCTGCTTATCTGTCAGCCCAGTATTGTGGGTTCAATTCCAGGCCACCCCCTTCGGTTCATGAGTGCATTTTTTTGGAGACTCCTGGGAATCGTCGCTAGAGCTACGTAATTTGTGCTTTATGCGACACTTTTGGCAGCCCGCGCTGCGGAAATAGACTGAACCATATGGGATAAAAACTTGGTGCATTGAAGTTGATTCTGTGTCCAGGTAATGTTGGAAATCGGGTTTGAAGTCCATATGTTCCTGACTAGACAGCACTTAATAAGTGATGTCATTAAGTACTGTGCCAGCTGCTGCATTTCACAGAATACTTTCTGGTATGAGTCTGGCTTGACTTCACAGCATCGTGAGCATACACAAGTCATGCCAAGGGGAGGACTTGAACCCAGGACCACTCGGTCAGGCAGGCATGTGAACTAGCCAATATACTGTAGTGGCTCCTCTTAATTACTGCATGCATGTAAATTACACACGTACTCTTCTATGTATTGCATACATATACAATTATTACGCTAATCTTTAATAACTATATGCTTGTCAGTTATATAGGTACTCTCTAAATGCTGTATGGTTTTAAATTATATGGGTACTTCTTAATTGGTGTATACTTGTACAATTATTATGAAATCTCAAATTACTGCATGGTTGAAAATTATACATACTGGTATACTGTAACTGCTGTCTACTTGTTCAATTATTCTGAGTCTCTAACTGCTGTATGGTTGTAAATTATATGGGTACTATTTAATTACTGTACATTGTACAATGATTTTAACATCTAACTTCTTTTTCTGCAATGATTGTTTGCTAATTGTGGTGCAAAGCATCCATTGTAGTGTGTAGATGTTCTCTTTCTAGTCTCGTGCTACTTAGGTTAACATTTTCTGATGTTGATGGTTGAGGTTTCTTTTCTGGATCCCTCCTCCCATATGCAGACTGCCGTCTCAGGCTTGTGGGCTCTGCCTGCCTACATTTTCTGTCAGGCTTTGTTGTCCTAGTCTTTGTTCTTACAACTTCCACAAGGCAGTGTGGTTTAGCATTATGTATGTCCTTCACACAGATGGATTTCCTTCAGGGTTTATGAGCTCCATCAGCTGAACAACCTCTAACTGACATGGAAGCCATGGTAGCTTGCTGGTCCCAATGTCCAGTGTTTAAATCCTCTTTGAGGAGGGAGTTTTTCCATTGATCTGGACCCACAGCCTAAAATGAGCACCATGAAATTTCCTGGCTGTCATGACACTGATCACTTTACCCATCAAGCACTGATTAGTGTAAAATACGAGGCTGGCACCATACACAAATATGCCCCATAACGTTAAAAGGAATTGTCTGGTTTTACAAACTGCTGTGTGGCTGCACTATGTTTTCTGCATGATGACTCCCCACAAAACTGTGACCTCTGGTCTGGTTTACAACTGCTGTGTGGCTGCACTATGTTTCTGCTGCATGATGACTCCCCACAAAAAACAAAACCGTGACCTCTGGTCTGGTTTACAAACTGCTGTGTGGCTGCACTATGTTTCTGCTGCATGATGACTCCCCACAAAACTGTGACCTCTGGTCTGGTTTACAAATTGCTGTGTGGCTGCACTATGTTTCTGCTGCATGATGACTCCCCACAAAACTGTGACCTCTGGTCTGGTTTACAAACTGCTGTGTGGCTGCACTATGTTTCTGCTGCATGATGACTCCCCACAAAACCGTGACCTCTGGTCTGGTTTACAAACTGCTGTGTGGCTGCACTATGTTTCTGCTGCATGATGACTCCCCACAAAACCGTGACCTCTTTTCTGATGGTCAGAGTTCACTTTATCCATAACATTGCTTAGTTAACCTCTACAGTTCAGTGTCATATTGTAAACTATCTTGGGATTTACGTCCCCAAGTCAAGGACGAGAAGTCTACATTTTAGTCGAACTGACGGTGTAGGGGTGGAACCACTGCCTTGGCAGAAGCACACCTAATATTTAAGAATGAGTGTTCTGATACATTCAGCCAGGCTAACTTCCTCTGACTCATGTAACTCTAATACAATATTAAATTACAAAGATGTTTTGAGCTAACTTTCTCACAAAAAGCACAATCCACATGAAGGAATGGATAACAAACATTCATCAACCTTGCCTCAAATAATCAACTGCATGCACATTTAACTTTAAGACATCACGTTACTGTCTTCATTTCTGTACATGTATGCAGATACAAGTGGAGGGAGGGGGGGAGAGAGAGAGAGAGAGAGAGAGAGAGAGAGAGAGAGAGAGAGAGAGAGAGAGAGAGAGAGAGAGAATGAACGAACGAACGAACAAACAAACAAACTTTATTCGAATTGGGCACGCAGGCCCGTCTTACATTCGACCCTTCCAATCACTCATCTTTCGTTCATCAGTGCATAGTGCATTCACATAGGAAAAAAAAAACATCGTCAAATGAATGTTGTAAGCATAAACAGTGCATGTTACCATGTTATGAGACAAATCCCCCACCCACCCCATCCCCTATCCATCCGTGTGCCTCCCAAACACACACATCCACCACACACATACCCACAGGCACATACATGACCCCATCCATCCACCCATACCCCAACCCACCCCCACATACATCATCTCCCCAGAGAGAGAGAGAGAGAGGAGAGAGAGAGAGAGAGGAGAGAGAGAGAGAGAGAGAGAGAGAGAGAGAGAGAGAGAGAAATCAAATCAAATCAAATCAACTTTATTAGGGTCACAAATTGGGCGCGCAGGCCCGTCTTACATTCGGCCCTTCCAATCACTCGTCTTTCGTTCATCAAGAGCATTATACATTTACATAGGAAGAAAAATAAACATTGTGAAATGAATGTTGTAAACATAAACAAGGCTAATTACCATGTTATGAGGCCCATCTCCCACCTATCCATACATCACCCACCCACACAACACGCCCACCTACCCACACACACGCGCACCAAGGGACACATACACACCCCACCTACCCACAAACACGCACACCAAGGGACACATACATACCCCACCAACCGACCCATCCCCCTCCTGCATCCCCACCCACACTGCCCTCACCTGATCCCCCAACCAAAACACACTCGCCACCCACAAACATTCCCCCACCAACCCACACATCCCACGCCCATCCACATACACATCCTAACCCACACATCCTCTCCCCACCCGAACCTCAAACCACCCATCCCCCAGCCACATCTCTATCGACAACATATTCCCCACCCATGCACACAATCCCCCACCAACCCACACATCGCACATCCACTCACACATCCCCAAACCATACACACACATCCCCACCAACTAACATGTCCCCCCCCACACACACACACATCTCCCTAACCACCCATACATCCCCAATCCACTCACACACACCCCACCACCCACACATACAACTTCCACCCACCCACACATGCCATAACCTAATCCCCCACCACACAATCCCCCACCCGCACATCACATACACCCCCTACCACGCACTATTCCCAACCCACGCACCACACACACACATCCCTCACCAACACATCCCCACTTACACACCACACACATATCCCCCACCCAGATACCACACAATATTCCCACCCACACCCACACAGATACCCTTACCCATCCACCCCACATACCCCCACTCACACACCACAAAAATCCCCCACCCACACACACATACCTCACCCACACAATATCCCCAACCAACACACCACACACCTCTCCCCACCCACACACGCATTCCCTACCCGTCCATCAACAGACACTCACTCTCGCAAACATCCTCCACTACGCACCCACACACCCCCACCCCCAACCAAACATCTCTCGATCACAATATCCCCTACCCACACACACCCTCCACCCACTCACACATCCCACCCCAACACATACAACTCCCTCACCCACCTACACATCCCTAAGCCACTCACACACCCCCACCCACACATTCCCCATCCACACACACACATCTCCCACCCACACACCCCACATACTTCCCCCAACCACCACAATCCCCTACTCACCCACACATATACCCCACCCATACGCACATTCCCCGCACCCATCACACACATCCCCCACACCACACACTATCCTCCACCCATACCACCACAAACATACCCTCCACCCACACATCCCCCACCAACACACCGCACGCATATCTCAAACCCACACACCATACACTTCTCCTCACCCGCCCTTGCATCCCCAATCCACCCAACACAATCCCTTACCCACACAACCCCGCCTCCCACACATACTTCCTCAAACCATCCACACATCTCCACCCACATAAACACACATCCCCCGCATCCGTCCCATACACATATCCTCCACCCATACACACATCCCCCACACCCATTCCAACACCCCTACTTTCATCCCCACACATCCCACCAACACCCACAAATACCACTACCCACCAAAACCCACACACCCCAACCCATCCAAACGCATACCCACACCCACACAACCCCCACCCACACATATCCCCACACTCACACACATGCCACCCAACCTCCACACATGGTGGAGAGAGAGAGAGGGGGGGGGGAGAGAAGAGAGGAGGGAAGGGACCAGTTGAAAGAGACTGAAGTGGGCAGGATAAAGAAAGGCATGCAAAACTGTACAATCAGGGCCAAGAGACATATTACAGATTTAAAAAAAAAAAAGAAATAAGTGCCCAAAAGAACAACACAACAGCAATCTACTTATAAACAGTAATAGCATTCTCACAGGTTATAATCAACATATATACTACTTATAATATCTAAACAGTGACAGGCAGTTCAATGGCAGATACTGACTGGGGTATCAAGTGAAGCACTACTGCTCTATAAGATGGGGAGACCAGCTGTCTTCCTGACTACTTTTTTCTATCCAGAGATATATTTTCAAGGCGGGTTAATCTCGCAATCATGTAGTCAGAAAATTAACTTGTTTAACTGGGGACTGAACTGAGACTCCATACTGGTTAGTTATTGGATTATCCATTGTTTCACCAAAGCTCAGATAATATTATTAATGATTGAAAGGCATTTGTTTGTGTTCATTATTGAGAGGACCCCCTATTTGTGGTCATTCTTGAGAAACACGTGTATGTGTTCATTCTTAAGAGACACCTGTTTGTGTTCATTCTTGAGAAACACCTGTGTGTGTTTATTCTTGAGAGACACCTGCTCGTGTTCAGTCTTGAGCAGCATTTGTTTGTGTTCATTCTTGAGAGGCATCCATTCCAGTTCATTCTTCAAATGCAGAATCTGTTTGTGTGTTTAATTATGAGGGTCACCTGTCCTAATATTATCATGTCTGTATATACCTGGATTGTATTAACATAACACAAACAACACTAACAGAAACAACAAACAACAAGACATAATGTGAACCAAGTTTCACCAGATCTGTGATTAAACACTACTGCCCTAAGACAGTTGATATTTGAGTGTTTAATTTATAAACATTCATTTGCAATGGTAGCTAGTCCTTAAAAATTCTAAATAAATTTTACAGTGACAATAAATGTACATAAATAAATGTACTGCCATACACTGATTCAATGTATCCAATCTGCACGTTTTAAATGATTTAGATTCTGTTTATCCAAATATAAAACACATCTAAATGATTATCTTATGAATATTCTCCAAACAAAAATGATGCCAACTAGCCATAGAACCATCAGAGCAATTACTGTCTTGATTCTGGGCAGATTTTACAATCTGCATGGAAATGTCTGACAATACTCAATCTTATATCACAGAACATGGCTGACACATGCAAGGCTCTAATGTGATATCACAGAACATGGCTCAGACAACAAACAAGCACTGGAGAGGTTTACTGCCACTGTAAGCAGTGCATGCTGCACAGACACACATATATTAGTGTGCGCTTACTGAAGTCATCTGTTGCTGTCGTCGTCTGTCCTATAACAAGAAGCAATAAAATGTGTGTATGTGTGGAGCAAGTGCACTTTTGGAAACTGTAATGGCAAACTTAAGAATGGTCTGAAACAAGATTCAACCTTCATATTAGTGATAAACAATGTGGATGTGTAGCAGACAAAAGCACACAAAAATTGTCTTAACAGGCCATTACTGGAAGGAGATACAGAAGTAAAAAAAAATCTGTTCTTAGGCTTTATTGACTATACAAGAGCTTCTGGCAGTGTTATATCAATAAATAATCAAATTGCTCCACCAATTAAGCATTGATGGCAAAGATTGAGGATACTTTAAAACATTTTTGCAGAAAACAGCAACCATAAAAACAGACAACCTTGTACAAATGTTTCAGTTCATAAAAAAAAAGATGTCAGACAAGGATTTGAAAGCAGACCACCATGCGTTGATTTCCATGGCATGAGACGTCAGCCATTCAGAAAACAACATAGTGACATAATAATTGCAGAAAGTAACAAAAAAAGGACTCCAGCTTGAATAAGAAGACAGAAATAATGGTAATATAGCAAAAACTGCATTTTGTAAACTGAACATCTAAAGCAATAAGTTCCTGTCATTGGAAGTTAGAAAAACATTACTGGTTGCATTAAGGGAAGAGAAATGTGTAACATAATGTAGTAATTCTGAAAAGTGATAGAGGATGACAGCAGGACACTATTGTAACAATCATGAAAAGAGATAGAGGATGACAGCAGGGCAATATTGTAACAATTGTGACAAGAGATAGAGGATGACAGCAGGACACTATTGTAACAATCATGACAAGAGATAGAGGATGACAGCAGGACAATATTGTAATAAATGTGACAAAAGATAGAGGACTACAGCAGGACAATATTGTAACGATTGTGACAAGAGATAGAGGATGACAGCAGGACAATATTGTAAACAATGTGACAAGAGATAGAGGATGACAGCAGGACATTATTATAAACAATGTGACAAGAGATAGAGATGACAGCAGGACAATATTGTAACAATTGTGACAAGAGATAGAGATGACAGCAGGACAATATTGTAACAATTGTGACAAGAGATAGAGATGACAGCAGGACAATATTGTAACAATTGTGACAAGAGATAGAGATGACAGCAGGACAATATTATAAACAATGTGACAAGAGATAGAGATGACAGCAGGACAATATTGTAACAATTGTGACAAGAGATAGAGATGACAGCAGGACAATATTGTAACAATTGTGACAAGAGATAGAGGATGACAGCAGGGTAATCTCCTTGACAGCCTTTTATCATGGCATGGAAAAATAGCACACACATTGATACATTCTGTTATGATCATGAGATGTGGGGAAGAAAACAAGATGCCCTGGCTATTTGGTAGGACACTTGATGAAGATGATGGAAAATATGTAATTTAAAAACATATTTAAATAATCACAAATCATATTACATATTAGTAATGGAAAGCATATTGCAATTTTTCTAAATATTAAGTTCACAATCCCCGGGAAGGTTAACCTGGTCAACAAATGCCCGCAGAAGTCGGATGTGTCGGCCTAATGCCGCAAGAACGCAGCTCTGCTGTAAACAGGCACAACGCAATCACATACGAAAAAAAACTCCGGATGAACGCAGAAGGAGAAGAAGTTCACAATTTTTGTGCCAACAAATAGAATGAAGCATCATCTGTACCATAGGTTCAAAATTGGTTCATTGCATCTCTGTGTGTGTGGCAATAGTCCCATGACAGACAGCAACAACTACAGTCCTTCCCAACTTACAGAATTGAATGTAAACAAGCATGACATCAACCAACTGTCTTCCACCAACAACAGTGTGGAGGTGTCATGTACCTGAGACTAACTACTGGCAGCCACCAACAATAGTATGGAGGTGTCATGTACCTGAGACTAACTACTGAGAACCACCAACAAAAGTATGGAGGTGTCATGTACCTGAGACTAACTACTGGCAGCCACCAACAAAAGTATGGAGGTGTCATGTACCTGAGACTAACTACTGTGAGCCACCAACAACAGTGTGGAGGTGTCATGTACCTGAGACTAACTACTGGCAGCCACCAACAACAGTGTGGAGGTGTCATGTACCTGAGACTAACTACTGTGAGCCACCAACAACAGTGTGGAGGTGTCATGTACCTGAGACTAACTACTGTGAGCCACCAACAACAGTGTGGAGGTGTCATGTACCTGAGACTAACTACTGGCAGCCACCAACAACAGTGTGGAGGTGTCATGTACCTGAGACTAACTACTGGCAGCCACCAACAAAAGTATGGAGGTGTCATGTACCTGAGACTAACTACTGGCAGCCACCAACAACAGTGTGGAGGTGTCATGTACCTGAGACTAACTACTGGCAGCCACCAACAACAGTGTGGAGGTGTCATGTACCTGAGACTAATTACTGGCAGAATTGAATGTAAACAAACATGACATCAACCAACTGTCTTCAACCAACAAAAGTATGGAGTACCTTAGTAACTAACCTTAGTCAGTTAAAAGTACCTGAGACTAACTACTGGGAGCCACCAACAACAGTGTGGAGGTGTCATGTACCTGAGACTAACTACTGGCAGAATTGAATGCAAACAAACATGACATCAACCAACTGTCTTCCACCAACAACAGTGTGGAGGTGTCATGTACCTGAGACTAACTACTGGAAGCGACCAACAAAAGTATGAAGGTGTCATGTACCTGAGACTAACTACTGGCAGCCACCAACAAAAGTATGGAGGTGTCATGTACCTGAGACTAACTACTGTGAGCCACCAACAACAGTGTGGAGGTGTCATGTACCTGAGACTAACTACTGGCAGCCACCAACATCAGTGTGGAGGTGTCACGTACCTGAGAACTACTGTGAGCCACCAACAACAGTGTGGAGGTGTCATGTACCTGAGACTAACTACTGGCAGCCACCAACAACAGTGTGGAGGTGTCATGTACCTGAGACTAACTACTGTGAGCCACCAACAACAGTGTGGAGGTGTCATGTACCTGAGACTAACTACTGGCAGCCACCAACAACAGTGTGGAGGTGTCATGTACCTGAGACTAACTACTGGCAGCCACCAACAACAGTGTGGAGGTGTCATGTACCTGAGACTAACTATTGGCAGCCACCAACAACAGTGTGGAGGTGTCACGTACCTGAGACTAACTACTGGCAGCCACCAACAACAGTATGAAGGTGTCATGTACCTAACTAACCACTGGCAGCCACCAACAAAAGTATGGAGGTGTCATGTACCTGAGACTAACTACTGGTAGCCACCAACAACAGTGTGGAGGTGTCATGTACCTGAGACTAACTACTGTGAGCCACCAACAACAGTGTGGAGGTGTCATGTACCTGAGACTAACTACTGTGAGCCACCAACAACAGTGTGGAGGTGTCATGTACCTGAGACTAACTACTGGCAGCCACCAACAACAGTGTGGAGGTGTCATGTACCTGAGACTAACTCCTGGCAGCCACCAACAAAAGTATGGAGGTGTCATGTACCTGAGACTAACTACTGGCAGCCACCAACAACAGTGTGGAGGTGTCATGTACCTGAGACTAACTACTGGCAGCCACCAACAACAGTGTGGAGGTGTCATGTACCTGAGACTAACTACTGTGAGCCACCAACAACAGTGTGGAGGTGTCATGTACCTGAGACTAACTACTGGCAGAATTGAATGTAAACAAACATGACATCAACCAACTGTGTTCCACCAACAAAAGTATGGAGTACCTTAGTAACTAACCTTAGTCAGTTAAAAGTACCTGAGACTAACTACTGGGAGCCACCAACAACAGTGTGGAGGTGTCATGTACCTGAGACTAACTACTGGCAGAATTGAATGCAAACAAACATGACATCAACCAACTGTTTTCCACCAACAACAGTGTGGAGGTGTCATGTACCTGAGACTAACTACTGGAAGCCACCAACAACAGTGTGGAGGTGTCATGTACTTGAGACTAACTACTGGCAGCCACCATCAAAAGTATGAAGGTGTCATGTACCTGAGACTAACTACTGGGAGCCACCAACAAAAGTATGGAGGTGTCATGTACCTGAGACTAACTACTGGGAGCCACCAACAAAAGTATGAAGGTGTCATGTACCTGAGACTAACTACTGGCAGCCACCAACTACAGTGTGGAGGTGTCATGTACCTGAGACTAACTACTGGCAGCCACCAACAAAAGTATGAAGGTGTCATGTACCTGAGACTAACTACTGGCAGCCACCAACAACAGTATGGAGGTGTCATGTACCTGAGACTAACTACTGGGAGCCACCAACAAGTGTGGAGGTGTCATGTCCTGAGACTAACTATGGGAGCCACCAACAACAGTGTGGAGGTGTCATATACCTGAGACTAACTACTGGGAGCTACCAACAACAGTGTGGAGGTGTCATGTACCTGAGACTAACTACTGGGAGCCACCAACAACAGTATGGAGGTGTCATATACCTGAGACTAACTACTGGGAGCCACCAACAACAGTGTGGAGGTGTCATGTACCTGAGACTAACTACTGGGAGCCACCAACAACAATGTGGATGCATCATGTACCTGAGACTAACTACTCGGAACCACTAACATGGAGGTTTGTGTGCTAACAAGGGAGAAGAAGAAGTATACAATCGTAAGCTAAGGATACTTGACACAGCATTGTTGACAAGAAATTGCACATTAACTACAAACTTAACACAACTAGCGCAACACATTAGCCTGATGAATAACCACAGTCTCCATGATAATGCAAGGCAAGAGTTAAGTTAGCTGCATATCCTTTACATGACATAGCAGTCAACCCCAGAATTTTTAAGCTGTTTGTGATTCCTGGGCAAGTGTTAAGTCCAGTAGTTTACCATTGCTTTCTGAACGACTGGCACTCATATCATTGTATGAAAGCCAATGCAAGATGGTCTGCTTTAAAATCGCCTGCAGCTCTTCCAAATCACCCACCGCTATTTTTCGAACACAGTATTCGTAACCCCGTAGCCAGAGAGCCGGCAAGAAAGTCAATGCAAAACCACAAAATGAACAGGAATAGATAGAACGTTGACAAGTCAACAGAAGGCAAGATTTTCTAGATGGAAACAAGCCAGACAATAATAACTATACTTAACCTCTTGCGAATGGGTGGAGATGAGTGAAGACATGTTGCGTGCCAGATTATGTGAAGCCAAACAGTTAATAATGAACATAATACAAATATGGAGCCATGGTAGTGCAATGATGGAGCTGTGGCGGTGCAGTGATGGAGCTATGGTGGTGCAGTGACTAGCAGGTTTGCATGCCGACTTGGTAGTCATCTGTTTAAATCCCTTTTGAGGAGTAGAATTTAAAAAATTGACCTGGGCTCTCAAGAAATGTTGTGGGATGTTAATGTGTCCGGTGTAACACTGACCATAGCACCCATCAAGTGCCGGTAAATCTATAAAATATGGAGCTAGAACCATGTATCCAACACACTTCATGGCATAGAAAACAGATCTCGTTTTTTTTTCTGTAATTTTAATGCCAGATATTTCTCAGATCACTTCTAGACTGGAAAAATACATTCACAGATACTGCTTAGGACTTATAGATAACATAGTTAAGAAGTAAAAATCAGATGACAAATTATACAGAAGACATAAAGCTATAGCATACAGAAATTAAAATATCTCACCTCCAAATGATGACAGCATCTCGTTGAAGAAACCAATATACTTCAACACTATAAGAACTATAGGTTTCAATCTTAGTGTGCCTCCAGCTTAAAATTTTTCTGTTGTATAGTGTCCTCTGATATATACATCTTTCTTGTTTCTTTTATAAGTGCTAATCCATACCCCTGGAAGTCTCCTGGCGAAGTGGTCAAGCCGCCTGACTCAGGCTCCGAATATTGTGGGTTCGTTTCCTAGCCACATACTTTGGTTCATGAGTGCATTTTTTCTGAGATTCCTGGGGGTCATTGCTGGAGCTATGGAGTTCGTACTTTGTGTGACGCTTTCGGCAGTTCTCTGTGGAAAGAGATTTGAGCCATATGGGATAAAACTCGGTGCAATGAAGTCAATCCTGTCGACTGTTAAGCGACTTGTTTAAAATCCATACTAGTGAATTTACTTCTCAAGTTGTCTGAATCACCTTAAGGGTTCCTCAGTGACTGATTTCCCCAAATATTTATATGTGACTAACAACCACTGTACTCTCTCTCTCTCTTTTAAAAAATCCAAAGAATTCTGTGCAGAAGAGAAAAGTCCCTAAGTACCCATAAATTAACAAATGAAGATCTAACATCAATCTGCAGAAAACATGCCAATAAATCACCAATGTACAGCCAATGTCAGAAATAACCACTATCCAGTGGTAAGCTCATGATCATCACGTGCCATTTATGGACTGAAGATCGGCTGCATGAGTCTCTGACACCCTCTGTCCTGTAAGTGGTGAGTTATCTTACGGCAATTATAAATGCTGACTTACATTTTTAGCTTGTTCTTTGCTCTGTTCTATGGCCATCTGCAACTTGATATCATCTGATTTTTGCTTACGAACAGCCTCTTCATGCTCCTCTTTGCTCATAGCCAGGGCCAACTGAAGTTGCAACTCTTCTTCTCCAGCAGAAGATGGTCGAACACACTCTATCTCTGAAGGAGACCCAGCACTGCCAGAGCCAGGTGAGGCTGAAACACAACATGTATTCAACATTCATATGGTACAGCTAAACTGTCAGGTGAGGCTGAAACACATGTATTCAACATTCATCTGGTACAGCTAAACTGTCAGGTGAGGCTGAAACACAACATGTATTCAACATTCATCTGGTACAGCTAAACCGCCAGGTGAGGCTGAAACACAACATGTATTCAGCATTCATCTGGTACAGCTAAACTGTCAAGTGAGGCTGAAACACAACATGTATTCAACATTCATATGGTAAGCTTAACTGCCACTGCCAGGTGAGGCTGAAACACAACATTCATCTGATACAGCTAAATTGTCAGGTGAGACTGAAACACAACATGTATTCAACATTCATCTGGTACAGCTAAACCACCAGATGAGGCTGAAACACAACATTTATTCAACATTCATCTGGTACAGCTCAACTGCCACTGCCAGGTGAGGCTGAAACACAACATGTATTCAACATTCATCTGGTATAGTTAATCTGCCAAAAAAACAATATGCAATCTTTTTATGTTGATTAGATGCTAGGTGAGGTCGACAAATAACATGTATTCAACATTCATATGATACAGCTAAACTGCCACTGTCAGCTGAGGCTGAAAAACAACATATATTCAACATTCATGTGGTACAGCTAAACTACCATTGTCAGATGAGGCTGAAACACAACATGTATTCAACATTCATATAGTACAGCTAAACTGCCACTGCCAGGTGAGGCTGAAACACAACATGTATTCAGCATTCATCTGGTACAGCTAAACTGTCAAGTGAGGCTGAAACACAACATGTATTCAACATTCATATGGTAAGCTTAACTGCCACTGCCAGGTGAGGCTGAAACACAACATTCATCTGATACAGCTAAATTGTCAGGTGAGACTGAAACACAACATGTATTCAACATTCATCTGGTACAGCTAAACCACCAGATGAGGCTGAAACACAACATTTATTCAACATTCATCTGGTACAGCTCAACTGCCACTGCCAGGTAAGGCTGAAACACAACATGTATTCAACATTCATCTGGTATAGTTAAACTGCCAAAAAAACAATATGCAATCTTTTATGTTGATTAGATGCTAGGTGAGGTCGACAAATAACATGTATTCAACATTCATATGATACAGCTAAACTGCCACTGTCAGCTGAGGCTGAAAAACAACATATATTCAACATTCATGTGGTACAGCTAAACTACCATTGTCAGATGAGGCTGAAACACAACATGTATTCAACATTCATATGGTACAGCTAAACTGCCACTGCCAGGTGAGGCTGAAACACAACATGTTTTCAACATTCATATGGTGCAGCTAAACTGCCACTGCCAGGTGAGGCTGAAACACAACATGTATTCAACATTCATGTGGTGCAGCTAAACTGCTACTGCCAGGTGAGGCTGAAACACAACATGTATTCAACATTCATGTGGTGCAGCTAAACTGCCACTGCCAGGTGAGGCTGAAACACAACATGTATTCAACATTCATGTGGTACAGCTAAACTGCTACTGCCAGGTGAGGCTGAACCACAACATGTATGTAACATTCATCTGATACAGCTAAACTGCCACTACCAAGCGAGGCTAACACTCAACATGTACTCAATATCCATCTGGCTTCAAGAAACAAATGAAGGTTGTAAACTGATTAGAGACATTAGACGTAGACAGTCAACATTTTTTGGGCATGTTATGAGAATAAATGAATTGGAGAACTTGGTGACAACTGGCAAGATCAAAAGGAAGAGACCAAGAGGAAGACCGAGAAGTAAATACCTGGATGGTTTGGTCACTTGGCATGGTCGAGACAGAAACACGGAGCTGATACACGACTCTGGTGATCAAGTAAGATGGCAAAACATGACTGCCCACGCTTATTGGCATTGCATATGATGGATAGTTGGACAGCTAAACTGCCACTGTCAGGTGAGGCTGACGCACAACATGTATTCAACATTCATCAGGTACAGCTAAACTGCCACTGTCAGATGAGGCTGACACACAACATGTTTTCAACATTCCGCTGGTACAGTTTAACTGCCACTGCCAAGTGAGGCTGAAACAAAACATTTCTCTGGTACAGTTAAACTGCCACTGACTTAGTGAGGCTGACATACAACATGTATTCAACATTCCTCTGGTACAGTCTAACTGTCACTGTTAGATGAGGCTGAAACACATGTACAGTCTGACTGCCCCTGCCAGGTGAGGCTGAAACACAATATGTATTCAACTGGTATAGTCTAACTGCTATTGCCAAATGAAGCTAACACACAACATATACAGTCTGACTGCCACTGTAGGTAAGGCTGTAATAAAACATGCATTAAATTGGTACAGCTTAACTGCCTCTGCCATATGAGGCTGATATAAAACATGTATTCAACTGGTAGAGCCTAATCGGCATTGTCAGATGAGGCTGAAACACAACATGTACAGTCTGACTGCCACATGTACAGCCTAATTAACCCCTGGTTACAAAGTTCTCCATGCAACATTATTCACTCATCTCTCAGTCTGACAAAATACTTATATTTTCCATCCTCATACAAATATAGCTGGTCACCAATTAATTATTTTAAACTAAGGCTGGGGAAGTGGGCTGGCGGTTGTGTGAATATGTCTTTGTGTGGGAAGACTATTTAGATTAGAGAAGTCATAACAATAGGAAATAAAAACAGCTGGGTACAAGTAACTCCTGCAAAAAAGTGAGATACTAAACACAGACACATTGTACATACTTTACAACAAAATCCCCTGTGGAAAACGTAAATCACAGGGTGAAAATCCAATAATATAATACATTAACGTAATTCGTCACTCTCATACTAACACTATTTAGTCACCCTTTATGACATGCACAGGTTTACAGTGTGAATATTCTTTACTTCCCTTTTAGGGGCCAGGTAAAATAGACTTTGCAAGTTACCAGGATTAAAATTATGAAATAAAATTTCATTTAACTATCACATATTGTTCTCTACTTGTGCACTGAGCTAACAATATGTGCACCAAGGGCTTAAAAGGACTATGGCCATCCATTTGTGAAGAAACAATGACATTAAACCAGTGGTTCTCAACCGGTGGGGAATTCCCCCTCAGGGGGGAATTTTAGGGTTTCCAGGAGGGAAGGGGTTGGGGGGGGGGGGGGAGAGAATTAAGATTATTTCAAGATCGCATTAATACAAGAACCAGCTACTTGATATTGTTTTCCCCTCTAAATTTTACGGTTCTGTACTTCTCGCCCTAATGAAATTTGTTTTATAACGTAAGTAGACCCGCAAATCACGTTTTGTATAGATGTCTAGACTTGTTCTAGTATGTGTTTATGAATTTAGCTTCCATTTTTATGTATACTGTGTAAGGGTGGGGAATTTATAGGGAGGAAATTCGAAAGGGGGGGGGGGGGAGAGGGATGATGTTCAGAACATATGATAAAGAGGGGGGGGGGCATGGGCCAAAAAAGGTTGAGAACCACTGCATAAAACATTTCAAATGTTAAGTGACACAGCATATTTAATGGATCTTACATTAGTGCAAGATCCCAAAGTCTCCACAAGAAAATATACACCACAAGACTTACAGTCTGGATATCCGGGAGAATCTTGATGCCCTTCAATAGATGTTGGACTCCCACCCAATCTTATCTGCAAGGCAAGTTAATTAAATATATTATTCTAACTCAATGCTACAACAGTGGATATATATCTGATGATCTCTAGAAATTTATTTGTACAGCTCTAGCAATTAAATCTGGCACAATCGATTGTGGAGAACATCGCACAATTAGTTTAATGAGTCATGTGACTAAAATACTAATGAGAATTATAAGAATAAGGGGAGGTCAGTATGGCTGAAGGGATAAGAGAGCTTGTTCTGAAACATCGAGTGTGCTGATGTTGAGGTAGCAAGTTCAACCCCTACACTCGCTGTTATTTGCTTGGTTTAGCCTCGTTAACTTTGTTTCAGTCCTAATTACTGTGACCTTCCATCAAGTGTGTGTAGTTTATCTTGCTTATCTGATTTCATGTGTGTGACATGGGTGCAAAGTCCAAATGGTCAAGCTGCTTTGTCAGCATTCACTGAATTCCATTTCTGGCGGTAGTTATTATCTTCATGATTCAAGTAAGCAAGAATAATAATGGTGACCAAAGGCATCCCTAATGCACTCCTATTTTGATTTTAAATGCATCTGCTAGATTTTCATCACGAAGAACTCTTATTTCATATCTTCATATGTTGCCATTATTATGAGGACTTTAATATTGGTGAGAAGTTTTCATTATTGTTTTTGATTACAATTTCCTACTAGTTTCCTTGGTGCTGTAAAGGTCTCTGAGGTTTAATTTAGCTGCTGCATCTTTTGCCTCTCTTGGCAGTTATGTCATCCATCAACATTATGAGAATGCAATTTCTTTGATTGCCTATTTTGCTTTCAAGTTTCATGTAAAATTCCTCATTAATGATTTATTCTTTATCATTTGTTATATCACTGGGTTACATTCAAGTTTATTTTCTTTTTTATGATTTTAAATGTTACAGTTATTATTCTAGAACTCACTGCTTCCCACTGTATAATTCTCTGGTTGTTAAGACAACATGAGGGCTACTCCTTTACTGTGTGGGGAAGTGGCACATTTACTTCTGCATGGCCTGAGAACAGTACCGTTTCACTTGTGCTTAGAAGCTTTTTGTCTGCACAGTTCCATCTTGTTGTGCATGATCCCAAAATGCTACTATTATTATAGATCATTTTTACTACCACCTGTACTGTCTTTTCTCATAGCCTTATGCATAGCTTTAATACTCCAAGTGCCAATCCTGGAGAATGTTCAAGGTGAAAGGAAATAATTGCCAATACAGACTCCATGCGGCGCTCACTACATCACGTTATAAGAAGAAGACAGTCCACATTCTTTGGGAATGTCACGAGAAGGGGAAAGCTGGACAACACCGTGACAACAGGTGAGTTGGAGGGGAGGGGAGGTAAGGTAAGACTGAGAGACAAGATACTAACAGTCTGAGGTCAGCATGACCGAATGGATAAGAACGTGCGTTCTAAAACATCCGGTGTGCTGATGCCGAGGTAAGGGGTTCAACCCCTACACTGGACAGTTGGACTAATATGTTGACTTCTTGTCTTTGACTTGGGGATGTAAATTACAAGTACCTCTGAAGTCAGAGAGGGTTTGCCTGATGGCGAGGGACACTGGTAATAAAGAAAGCTAATCCACCGGCAAAATTCAGTCCAATGCTACCAAAAGTAATGTGTATAGACTACGCTTGAGTTTAAAGCAAACGAGTACAAACAACACAAACTGACAGTCTGACAGCACAGCATGGAGAAACATCATTATCAGAATTGATGGCAGCACACAAGACAGACTGGTTAAGGACAGATATGACCACCAACACTATATGACATGGACTATAATAATATATGCAATGTCGTCTCTTGTGTAAATTTCTCTGGGTCATTTGATGAAGCCTAATCAAATATAGGAACACATAGAGAGTGTATTTTTAATGACTGCGGTGTTTGAAAATATTGCCAGTCCAAGTTTTGTATTCACCCTCTGTAAAGTTCATGCAACACAATAGGTAAATACAAAACTTGGACAGGCAATATTTTCAAACACTGCAGTCATAAAAAATACACCCTATACATGCTAGCTAGATTTCTTAAGGGGAGGTAAAGTAATTAAAAGACCCTTTTCTACACCTCAGACATATTGGACATATGGTCAAATATCTAAAAGAGTAAAGTGCCCTTTCCATGCCTGTAAGAGTAACTGGGCAAAATGGTGCTAGCCCCATATTTTCTACAGACCAATTGGCACTTGATGGGCGATGTTATGAATATCACGCTGGCCACCTTTACTACACAGACAATTTCCTGGTACTCATGTTTAGGTTGCTGGCTCCATGGTGAAGGAGTTACGGACACAGTTCGCGATCCCGCATACACATGTTCGAAACACAGCTGCAGGCGATTTGATAACAGACTGCCTTGCGTCAGTTTTTTTACAAAATGGTATGGGTGCCGGTCGTTCAGAAAGCAATGGCAAACTACTGAATATAAACTTGCCAAGAGATCACAACAGCCAAAAAATGATGGGATTGACTGTGTTGTCCTTTAAAGGATATGCAACTAACTTTAACATTTGTAGTTTGGGTCGACCTGGGAGCCCAGGTCAATGAAATAATATCCCAGCTTTGAAAAGGATTCGACCACATGACCACTGAGCCAGCAGGCAAGCATGCTCCTGTCTTATCTGTTATCCTTTAAACCCTTTAGTCCCAAACATTTAAAATTTTAAGGTAACAAATGCTTATGACAGAACAAATGGAGTAAAGCTACCTAGGAAAGGGAAAGAAGAATTAACTAGTGAAATAAACTTTAGTCAAACACATGTGTCTATATTACACAATGTTTCATTTCTGACTTTAATGTAACAAATGCTTAAGATAGAACAAACGGAGTAAAGCTTCCTAGGAAAGACAAGAGTTAACTCATGACACAAACTGTACTCAAACACCTGTGTCTGTATTACACAATGTTTCATTTTTGTCACCTGCAGTACATTTTAAGAGCGAACGTAACATATTTTTAAATGAAACACTTACACGAGATTTCCCACTAGTTTGTTCATTTCCCACTCCCATGGCATTCTGTGCAAATCTCTCTTTTGCCTTCAAAGCCTTTGCTCGTTCACTTTTCAACTTTTCGTCGTCAGACAAAATGGTGACCAGCTGTTTGGCTTTCTCGCGAACATTCATGCCTTGGTCCTTGTTGTCTGCATCAATGTGTTGAAAGCTTGTCAGGGTTTTGATGACGTGGAAGTTTTCCTTACACTGCTGCGCTACCTGACACAGTTACAATAGATCTCTGGTAAAATGTTAAACAACCAAAAAAAAAAAAAAAAGCAACACAAAAACATCAAGAAACATATCACTAACAGTTCATGAAAAGCAAAATTTCATCAGACCAGAGAAATGTGTCAAATTTTGGTCGGACTGTGCTCTGAGCAAGGGAATGAAAGCACTGAGGAAGGAAATAAAATTAATATAAATATAATCTTTAGAACTGAGATATCTTGATAACTGCAGCCAACGATTTAATTCTGACCAAGAAAAAGCAACATAAGCCATGGATTACATCAGACATGTTAGAATTAATAAAACAATGAAGGGAATTGAAACAGAAAGGATGTTAATCCAATAACGGCAGGATGAAGTATAAATCTTTAACTCGAGAAATAAGAAAGAACACAAGAAAAAACAAAAACCAATATATACAAGATTGCTGTACCAAAATAGAGCAATATCATAAGACTGGAAGAGATTACGAAATGTTCAAAGAAATGAAGTTATTGACAAGAAATATTCAACCTCAATTTAATGTTATCTGTGACAAGTTGGGAAATACCTTAAGAGAATCTAGACAAATTCTAGAAAAATGGCAGGAATACTGCAGTGGAATATATGATATGAATGACAGTGAGAATATGAATGAGATACATGAACCAATGACAACAGAGACAGAACCTGAACCCTCATTAGATGAAATTACATGGGCAATAAAGAACCTGAAGAATGGTAAATCACCTGGATGTGATGAGATACCAGCTGAACTAATTAAAGCGGGAGGAGAAGAAAGCATACAAACTTATCACATATCATGTAAAAAGATATGGAAATATGGTATATGGCCAAAAGATTGGAAGAGAACTATCTTCATTCCAATACCAATAAAGGGCAACCTGAAATTATGCACCAACTATAGAACTGTTGCCCTGATCAGTCATGCAAGTTAAATTCTACTAAAAATCATAATGGGAAGACTTTGTAAGACATTGTAGCACTCCAGGAGACGAGACTGGGCGATAAGCTACTCCGAATTGCCGGCTTCAAATGTTTCTACAACAGACGACATCTGGGAATGGCGATTCTCGTTCGCGACAGCATGTCAGAGCTAGACATGTCCAGTTGGGACAGTGACGATATACAAATACAGGCGTTGAGAGTTCATTCCAGTATACCATTCCTGTTGGTTAATGTTTATGCCCGCAATGCGAGTATGGACGCCCAGAAGTGGCAGTGCTTAAGTGGCATATTAGGCCACGAGAGAAATGTTATTTTCTGTGGTGACTTCAACGTTAAAGGCAGATCATGGGGAAACACTTCCTCCAATACACAAGGGGAGGAGCTAGAGACTGCACTGGAAACCATCGACCTGGTTTGTATCAACAGTGGCTGTGTCACCAGGACAGCAAGCCGTCCAGGCGATGAGGACAGTGCTATTGATCTGGCGCTAGTTTCACCTTCACTCACTACAGTGTGTAGATGGGGTGTCCTAGGACACCATGGCAGCGACCACCACCCTTGCAGCATATTGGTGGAGAAAGGCAGAACCAGGCAGCACAAGCTAAAGGTAAAGACGTTCCAGTATGACAGTACAGGGCAAGATGTGGTGAGTAAAATAAGACGTGACAAGCGCAGAACGTTTCAGGGCAGGAAAAAAAGCTGGGAGCAGCCACCGTGGTGGAGTTTCGAGGTGGAGAAGGCTTGGGTGGATAAGCGTAGTGCTGTAAGGAGATGGCAAAATGCCAAGAAGAACAGAGCTGGTCATCCTAGTCCCTGCTTGCACTTAGAAAGAGAGATGCACACAAAAGTAAGCTATTTAAAAAAACTGGTCAAGGTGGTTAAAAGCGAAAAATGGGCAGAGGTGTGTCAAAGAGTAAGCACAGACAAGTCACTGAAATTGTTCTGGCGACTACATAAAAGCATGAGTGGTGTAGTCAAGAATAAGAGCATTTCAGACTTCCAAGGTGCTGACCTCACCTGGCAGAGGACTGACGAGGACAAGGGCAAAGCCCTCTTTGAACGCTACCTTGAGCAGGGCAACCAGACAGACATGGGAGGCCGAAATCTGGCCAAGGAGGTCACCTCAGACAGATGCAAGGCCCAGAACACTTCGGAGGAAGACACAGTGACAGTGAAAGAAATCAAGGCTGTGCTTCGACGATCAAATAACAGTGCTCCAGGTCCTGATGGCATAAGATACAACGACATAAATAGGTGTACCGACAATGAGCTAGAGAAACTAGCAGACATGTACAACAACAGTATAGGGAGTGCTAGCATCAAGGAGGAATGGTTACACAGCTATCTGATTCCCTTGCCGAAGCCTGACAAAGACCACAAAAAAATTCAGGGATATCGAATTATAACCATGCAGAATACAATAGGCAAGCTGCTGGAGAAGGTAATTGCCAGGAAAATATCAAGCCAACTAGAGAGGCAAGGTGTTTTCCCACCTACCCTGGGTGGGTACCGTCCAAAAAGAGAAACCTGGACCAATGCAGCAGTCTTTGCCCATGATGTCTATGAAGGTTTCCACTCAGGCACTGAAACCGTTGCTGCAGCAATTGATCTTGAGGACGCATACAACAGAGTACCACTGGATTTTTTAATGTTTCAGCTTCTTGAACTAAACGTAAGTCCATTCCTCCTTAGTTGGATCGCTGCAGCCCTCTACCAACGGAAAGTAGTTTTTAGATGTGGCAGTTGGACTTCGGAACCAACAACAATATATCCTGGCCTACCACAGGGATCACCATTATCTCCGGTACTGTTCAACGCCTACACAGTGAGAATCACCAGTGAGCAGATCACTGGACCTGGCAGGACATTGTCAGTATGCCGATGATGTTTTAGTGTATCGTCAGGGTAAGGATAGAGAGGAGGTTGCTGTGGAACTACAAACCGAACTCAATCGCATAAGTACTTGGTGTGATGAAGCTGGGGCAATGGTCAACCCAACAAAGGCAACAGTGACTTGGTTCTCGTTGAATAATCATATTGTCAACAACCCAACACCAACTGTAATGCTGTGTTCTGAGACGGTGGAAAGAACGCAGGCAATGAATTACCTGGGGATACGGTTTGATCGAAGCCTTGCTTATAATGTGCACATAGACCAGGTGATAACAAAGGCCAAGCGGGGTTTGGCAGCGATGCGGGTGATGGCGGCAGCAAACTGTGAGCAGCGCCATCTATGTCTTCTGTACGAGGGGCTGGTCATGTCTGTTTTGGAGTATGCAATGGCAATCCTGACTCTCAGCCATAAGCAGATAGAAAGGATGGAAAGGATACAGAATGAAGCTATGCGCATTATTCTTGGATGTACAAGAGATACAGCATGCAGGGCGATGCGCTACCTTCTTGATTTTCCAACCATTGAAGAGAGAATACAAGTTTGCAGGGCACGCGCCTACCTCAGAATTAACGCAAACACACAACATCCACTGCATAGTGAAATTAGGAAGGTGAAGGGCAGCAGGTTAAAAAGAGGACGGTCGTGGATGGGTCAAGCCGAAGACATTCTTCAACAGGTGTGTTCACTTGAGGACTTAGAACCTGGCGAGGAGTGGGTGCAAGTGCCAACAGACTTCTGCACATCCTTTTCAGTTTGCATCCAACTAGATAGAAAATGCAGACAAGAAAATCCGGCTGCTGTTGAGGCTGAAGTACAAGCATTGATTTTCGAGAATTCGCTAGACGGTGACGCGGTCATCTACACAGATGGGTCGGTCGTCCGACATGTGAGAAGCTCATGGGCCTTTACAGCTCGGGCCGGAGGGAGAATTGTGAAGGAGGACTCTGGTGCTTTCACTGAAACCACAAGTAGCCTGACCATGGAAGTCATGGCAGTAAGTAAAGCAATAACATGGCTCGAGACACAGACATTCACTAGGGCTTGTTTCCTTAGCGACTCAATGAACATGATCAAGAGGATAGAGGAGGGGTCGATCCGAAGAGAATGGCTGCTGCCTCTGAAGCGGTCTCGGCTGGCAAAGATTAGTTTCATCTTCGTGCCAGGTCATGCGGGAGTACAAGGAAATGAGCGGGCTGACAAGCTCGCAGGTGAGGCTACTGTGGAGGGCGGACGCGCCATGGACCAGGCTGACATTCTGAATGCTCTACGAGAAGTGAGACTTTTGCGAGAACCAAGTGATGACTGTGAATCTACAACAATGGCCAGACTGCAGGAGCAGCAAATTAAAGAGGGGTGGCCAAACAAGAACACTACGCAGGAAGCCAAAGAAGATTGATAAACCAACACAGAACTGGCGTCGTTAGCCGCTACACGCTGCGGGATTTGCTGAGGAGGGGATCCGAGCACTTATGGACTGAATGGTTCGATGTGCAACGAGGATGATCTGTCGACTAACTAACTAACTAACTAACTTTGTAAGAAAATGGAAAGAGAAATTAACGTGGTTCAAGCTGGATTTAGACAAGGAAGAGGAACAAGAGATCACATTCTCAACATGCGTTTAATAATAGAGAAGTGCAGAGAATTTAATGTAAACCTATTCTCATGTTTTGTGGATTATTGAAAGGCATTTGACTGTGTACAACATCAGAAACTTTGGGAAATCATGAGGAATATGGGCTTTCCATCACATGTAATACAACTCATAAGAATGCTCTATCTAGACCAACAAGCAGCGGTTAAAATAGATGACGAGACATCAAATTGGTTTGACATCAAGCAAGGAGTCCATCAGGGATGTGTGCCGTCCCCGTATTTGTTTAACCTGTACACCAAAAATATAATGAGAAATGTCAGAGATGATATAAACAGGGAGCTATATGATGCCCTAAATATCGGTGGTCATGACATACCAGAGATTCGGTATGCTGATGATACAGTATTGCTATCCACAACACAGAATGGTATAGAAAACCTAATAGCCTCAACCCAATTGAATAGTGAAAATCACAACTTATATCTTAACATAGCAAAAACAAAGATAATGCATATAGATAAAACTACTATGGAGAAAGAAATATATGTTAATGAGGAAAAATTGGAGGTGGTGGACAATTTTGAATATCTTGGGTCATTGATTACCAACAACGGTGACACAATGAAAGAAATTAAACGACGACTATCAATTGCTCTTCAAAGACTAAAACAACTGAATAAATTATGGAGTGGGACAGACAGAACTACAAAAATTAGATTTTTAAGAGCATGCATCTTTCCCATTGCAACATACGCCTGTGAGACCTGGACACTTACTAAACAAGCTGAACAGCGCATAAATGCCTTTGAATATAAATGTTATAGACGAGTTCTAAGAATATCTTGGGTAAAGAAAAGAACAAATGCATCCATACTTCAAGAGCTGAATATTGAAGAAGGTTGGCTATTAAAGACGATAAAACAAAGAAAATTGAAATATTTTGGTCACTTGAAACGTCACGAAAGTTTGGAGAGAACAATAATGGAGGGGTATATGCCTGGGAAGAGAGGAAGAGGAAGGCCAAAGAGAAGATGGGTGCAGGATGTGGCGGATGATCTCCAGATGGGTGTATCGGACGCGGACATCTTGCTTATGATCGAGAGGTTTTCCGGAAGGTTGTTATGGGAGCGAGGTTCTGCAAAGGACAATGCTACTGAATGAATGAATGAGAACAGATGTATCAGAATAAGACTTCATAAATTAAATATGTCTATGCTGACAGCATATAATAGCACACAACTGTTTAATTTCTCCTTCTTCATTTCTCTTTTGAGGGCAGTGTGTCACATCCAGTCATGCACCTAAGAGGTCTGTGTGTCCGACTTTGGCATGCGGTTGTGTATGTTATACTTCCTCTAGACAGATTTAACCATGGTAGAGGGCTCTATCTACTCAGGAGAAGATTTTCTTGCCCAACAATGTTGCCAGCACGGCAGATGTGTGACCTACTGTTGTGATTTCTAAATGTGGTGAGATTTTTACCATGCACAACTTGCACATTGGACCTTTTGATTTTCTCCCTTATCCAGGAAGAAGGCTAGTATCCTGTCTCATTACCCAAGAGAACAGGGAAAGGGGGGAGGGAGGAGGAAGAGAACATACAATCTGAAACCAATGGTTCTAGTAAACTTGTGCTGGGATTTAAACCTGGTAACGTCTAATTGGAGGTTGTGGAATATTTCAAATATTTTGGGTAATTAATTACCAACAAACTACTCAGCGTAATCTAGCCAAGAAATCAATAGACAGCTGAAAGATGCTGCTGTTGACAGCGATGTCCTGTAAAGGATATGCAAAAAAAAAAAAAAAAAGAAAAAAAAAATTACCAACAATGGTGACACAATGAAGGAAATTAAAAGAAGAATATCTATTGCTCTTCAAAACATAAGACAAATCAATAAATTGTGGAGTAGGACAAAAAGAAAGACAAAAGTTTAGATTTTTAAAAGCATGCATCTTTCCCATTGCAACATACGCCTGTGAGACCTGGACACTTACTAAAAAGGTTGAACAGAGCATAAATGCCTTTCAATATAAATGTTAAAGACGCGTTCTAAGAATATCTTGGATACAGAAAAGGAAAAATGCATCAATACGACACGAGCTGAATACTGAAAAAAGGTTGGCTACTAAAGACGATAAAACAAAGAAAACTGAAATATTTTGGTCACCTGAAACGTCATGAAAGTTTGGAGAGAACAATCATAGAGGGGTATATGCCCGGGAAGAGGAAGGCCAAAGAGAAGATGGGTGCAGGATGTGGCAGATGATCTGCAGATGGGTGTATCAGATGCGGGACATCGTGCTTATGATCGAGAAGTTTTCCAGACGGTTGTTATGGGAGCGAAGTTCTGCAAGGGACATGTTGCTGAATGAGTTAAAACTTCTATGCCTGAGGCAAACACTGTACCCTCTCAGCCACGCTTCCCCTACAGCTTCATTTACTACATGTGACACAATTTCTTATCAAGAACTACAAACAAACATAGACAATAATGAACTAGGCACATACCTTTTCACTCCCAGTTTTGATGATGTAGTCAAGGACAACCAGAGACTTATAAACATGTCTCCAGTTCTTGCCATCATCATTCAGGCGCTTCCAGACCATCTGCATGATTTCCGTGAAAGCTACCACGTTGTATGTCAAATCAGCAATTTCTGACATAAGTGTACTGGAAGGACCCCATGGGTCATTGGAAGTTGCTTCCCGAACTTTCACCTGGGCGTCTGAATAGTTCTTCACTACATTTTTTAGGGTCCTCCGAATGGTAGGCATTTTGTAGGCTATTACATTAAACAAACAACTGTCTTTACTAAATGTATGATCAGATGTGTTACACCAGATGTGTCCTAAGCATGCAACACAGCAATGATAAGGGCATATTTTAGATCAAATCTGGAAAAACAAACCAATGATAATGAACATTAATTTGAATATTTTAAACTAAGCATAAAAACTGGTTGGAATTTGTAGAAGTCTCTATGTCAATTTTAATCAGAGATAATTTTCATGTTAATTGATTGTTCAACTTCAGTAACTGAGAAACAGAGACAAATACAGGCTTGCCAAATTATTTAAGTATGTTCTAACACAACCATCCCTGCTGTATAAATTACTGGATATGCACAATGGGCTTGATGTTTAAAAACCACTGTAACTTATCAACATGCTGAAAACATATAAGTAAATATAAAGTTAGGTGCAGAAATAAATAACATGTTTGCATAAAAGCATATTATTAAACACATGTTTGCTAATGCTAATACAATTTATATTGAACCCAATTAGCTGTAATTGTCATGCAGGTTATAATATCAAGAACTGTTACTATCAAACAATGAGTTATCAAAAATTAATTAGCATAATTAATGCTCATTATCTTTGAAATGATTGAATGTATATAGTAAAGCATCCAGTAATAAATAACCAAATCATGCCTAAATACTCTAATTTTTATGAATAATAATTACCTATCAACGTACCTATCTCCTGTGTTTGCGGGGGTCCTAAGGGAAAGCAATGAATAGTAACACTGTAACTTATACATGTCGTAAGAGGAAGCAATGAATAGTAACACTGTAACTTATACATGTTGTAAGAGGAAGCAATGAATAGTAACTGTAACTTATACATATCCTAAGTGGAAGCAATGAATAGTAACACTGTAACTTATACATGACATTGATCCACAGCATAGTGAAATTAAGAAGGTGAAGGGCAGCAGGTTAAAAAGAGGACGGTCGTGGATGGGTCAAGCCGAAGACATTCTTCAACAGGTGTGTTCACTTGAGGACTTAGAACCTGGCGAGGAGTGGGTGCAAGTGCCAACAGACTTCTGCACATCCTTTTCAGTTTGCATCCAACTAGATAGAAAATGCAGACAAGAAAATCCGGCTGCTGTTGAGGCTGAAGTACAAGCATTGATTTTCGAGAATTCGCTAGACGGTGACGCGGTCATCTACACAGATGGGTCGGTCGTCCGACATGTGAGAAGCTCATGGGCCTTTACAGCTCGGGCCGGAGGGAGAATTGTGAAGGAGGACTCTGGTGCCATCACTGAAACCACAAGTAGCCTGACCATGGAAGTCATGGCAGTAAGTAAAGCAATAACATGGCTCGAGACACAGACATTCACTAGGGCTTGTTTCCTTAGCGACTCAATGAACATGATCAAGAGGATAGAGGAGGGGTCGATCCGAAGAGAATGGCTGCTGCCTCTGAAGCGGTCTCGGCTGGCAAAGATTAGTTTCATCTTCGTGCCAGGTCATGCGGGAGTACAAGGAAATGAGCGGGCTGACAAGCTCGCAGGTGAGGCTACTGTGGAGGGCGGACGCGCCATGGACCAGGCTGACATTCTGAATGCTCTACGAGAAGTGAGACTTTTGCGAGAACCAAGTGATGACTGTGAATCTACAACAGTGGCCAGACTGCAGGAGCAGCAAATTAAGAGGGGTGGCCAAACAAGAACACTACGCAGGAAGCCAAAGAAGATTGATAAACCAACACAGAACTGGCGTCGTTAGCCGCTACACGCTGCGGGATTTGCTGAGGAGGGGATCCGAGCACTTATGGACTGAATGGTTCGATGTGCAACGAGGATGATCTGTCGACTAACTAACTAACTAACTATACATGACGTAAGAGGAAGCAATGAATAGTAACTGTAACTTATACGTGTTGTAAGAGGAAGCAATGAATAGTAACTGTAACTTATACATGTCGTAAGAGGAAGCAATGAATAGTAACTGTAACTTATACATGTTGTAAGAGGAAGCAATGAATAGTAACTGTAACTTATACATGTCGTAAGAGGAAGCAATGAATAGTAACTATAACTTATACATGTCATAAGTGGAAGCAATGAATAGTAACACTGTAACTTATACATGACGTAAGAGGAAGCAATGAATAGTAACTGTAACTTATACATGTCGTAAGAGGAAGCAATGAATAGTAACTGTAACTTATACATGTCGTAAGAGGAAGCAATGAATAGTAACTGTAACTTATACATGTTGTAAGAGGAAGCAATGAATAGTAACTGTAACTTATACATGTCATAAGAGGAAGCAATGAATTATAACACTGTAACTTTTACATGTCAAAAGAGGAAGCAATGAATAGTAACAATGCAACTTTTACATGTTGTACGAGGAAGCAATGAATAGTAACTGTAACTTATACATATCCTAAGTGGAAGCAATGAATAGTAACACTGTAACTTATACATGACGTAAGAGGAAGCAATGAATAGTAACTGTAACTTATACATGTCGTAAGAGGAAGCAATGAATAGTAACTGTAACTTATACATGACAGGTATACCAGACAGGCGGTTGCCAACTATATGCAGGGCGAACTAGATCGAATTTCCTCATGGTGTGCTGATGCCGATGCCCTTGTCAACCCTGCAAAGGCAACGGTTACATGGTTCTCACTAAACAACCATATTGTGAAAACAGACCTGCCGGCAGTAAGAATGGATGGGAGCATTCTGAGTAGAACCCAGTCAATGACATATCTTGGCGTGAGGCTTGATCGTAGCCTGTCCTTCAGAGATCATGTCGATTATGTCATAACGAAGGCTCGAAAAGGTTTGGCAGCAATGAGAGTCATGGCGACTGCCAATATCGAGCAAAGACTGCTATTACTTCTGTTCCAAGGACTTGTGCTTTCACGCATCGAGTATGCCCTGGCCATCCTCACTGTCAGCCCTAAACAGATTGGAAGACTTGAAAAGGTACAAAACGAAGCCATGCGCATCATTTTGGGCTGCACGAGAGACACCAGCTGTGTAGCAATGAGATACCTCCTTGACTTCCCGACAATGGAACACAGGATCAAGATCTGGAGAGCTCGTGCATACTTAAAAATAAGTGCAGATGAGCAGCACCCTCTGCATGACGCTGTATTCAGAGAAAAGGGTGACAGGCTAAAGAGGGGCAAATCATGGATGGGTCGGGCGGAAGATGTCGTCGGACAGGTCTGCAGTCTTACCAGTATCAACCCCGGCAAGGAATGGGTGCCGGTGCCTCCAGCTTTTAAGTGTACCTTCTCCTGCATTATCACACTCGACAGACGGTGCAGAGAGCAGAACCCTGCCGCTGTCAATGCAGAGGTTAACGCGCTCATCTATGATCACTCAGATAGCCCCGAAGTGCTCATCTATACAGATGGATCTGTTGTAAAGCAGCAGAGAAGTGCGTGGGCATTTACAGCCCGTTCAGCGGGCCGAACCGTTCAAGAATCCAGTGGTGCCCACTCTATGACCACGAGCAGCATGATGATGGAGGTGATGGCAGTTACACAGGCTTTCATATGGCTGGAATCACAGCATTATACCAACGTGTGTGTACTAAGTGATTCAATGAGCATGATTCAGAAGGTCGAAGCTGGATCTGTACGTAGACAGTGGACTGAGTCGCTGCGGAAGTCTGTTGTCCGCAAAGTCACCTTCATCTTCGTCCCGGGACATGCGGGAATCGAGGGAAATGAACGAGCTGATAAATTGGCTGGCTCTGCACCCCCTGTAGATGGCCAGCCCATGGATCGTGCGGATGTTATTAACGCCCTTAAAGATATGGCGAGAACAGAGGATTTTGACGCCAGTGATTCCACATCGCTTTCCAGGATGAAAGACCTGGGAGTAAGAATCAGCACAGCTAGACGCGAGAGGTACATCGGGAAAACAAATCGCCTCGTCAACCAACACAGAACTGGCACTATTAGCCACCGGAAGCTGATGCATATGCTGGGGGGAGGATCTGAGCACCTATGGACATGTCCGGAGTGCAACGAAGATACCCCAACTGATAACTAACTAACTGTAACTTATACATGTCGTAAGAGGAAGCAATGAATAGTAACTGTAACTTATACATGTTGTAAGAGGAAGCAATGAATAGTAACTGTAACTTATACATGTCATAAGAGGAAGCAATGAATTATAACACTGTAACTTTTACATGACAAAAGAGGAAGCAATGAATAGTAACAATGTAACTTTTACATGTTGTAAGAGGAAGCAATGAATAGTAACTGTAACTTATACATGTCATAAGAGGAAGGAATGAATAGTAACACTGTAACTTTTACATGTCAAAAGAGGAAGCAATGAATAGTAACTGTAACTTATACATGTCATAAGAGGAAGCAATGAATAGTAAGACTGTAACTTTTACATGTCAAAAGAGGAAGCAATGAATAGTAACTGTAACTTATACATGTCGTTAGTGGAATCAATGAAAAGTAACACTGTAACTTATACATATTGTAAGAGGAAGCAATGAATATTAACTGTAACTTATACATGTCGTAAGAGGGAGCAATGAATAGTAACTGTAACTTATACATGTTGTAAGAGGAAGCAATGAATAGTAACTGTAACTTATACATGTCATAAGAGGAAGCAATGAATAGTAACACTGTAACTTTTACATGTCAAAAGAGGAAGCAATGAATAGTAACTGTAACTTATACATGTCGTAAGAGGGAGCAATGAATAGTAACTGTAACTTATACATGTTGTAAGAGGAAGCAATGAATAGTAACTGTAACTTATACATGTCATAAGAGGAAGCAATGAATAGTAACACTGTAACTTTTACATGTCAAAAGAGGAAGCAATGAATAGTAACTGTAACTTATACATGTCATTAGTGGAATCAATGAAAAGTAACACTGTAACTTATACATGTTGTAAGAGGGAGCAATGAATAGTAACTGTAACTTATACATGTCGTTAGTGGAATCAATGAAAAGTAACACTGTAACTTATACATGTCGTAAGAGGGAGCAATGAATAGTAACTGTAACTTATACATGTTGTAAGAGGCAGCAATGAATAGTAACTGTAACTTGTACATGTCGTTAGTGGAATCAATGAAAAGTAACACTGTAACTTATACATGTTGTAAGAGGGAGCAATGAATAGTAACTGTAACTTGTACATGTCGTTAGTGGAATCAATGAAAAGTAACACTGTAACTTATACATGTTGTAAGAGGGAGCAATGAATAGTAACTGTAACTTGTACATGTCGTTAGTGGAATCAATGAAAAGTAACACTGTAACTTATACATGTTGTAAGAGGGAGCAATGAATAGTAACTGTAACTTATACATGTCGTAAGTGGAATCAATGAATAGTAACTGTAACTTATACATATCATAAGTGGAAGCAATGAATAGTAACTGTAACTTATACAAGTCGTAAGTGGAATCAATGAATAGTAACTGTAACTTATACATGTCAAAAGTGGGAGCAATGAATAGTAACTGTAACTTACACATGTCAAAAGTGGGAGCAATGAATAGTAACTGTAACTCACACATGTCAAAAGTGGGAGCAATGAATAGTAACTGTAACTTATACATGTCAAAAGTGGGAGTAATGAATAGTAACTGTAACTTACACATGTCAAAAGTGGGAGCAATGAATAGTAACTGTAACTTATACAAGTCAAAAGTGGGAGCAGTGAATAGTAACTGTAACTTACACATGTCAAAAGTGGGAGCAATGAATAGTAACTGTAACTTATACATGTTGTAAGAGGAAGCAATGAATAGTAACTGTAACTTATACAAGTCGTAAGTGGAATCAATGAATAGCAACTGTAACTTATACATATCATAAGTGGGAGCAATGAATAGTAACTGTAACTTATACATGTCAAAAGTGGGAGCAATGAATAGTAACTGTAACTTATACATGTCAAAAGTGGGAGCAATGAATAGTAAGGGGAGGACATGGGGAGAGCTCATTGAGATAACTACGGATAGAAGGGCATGGAGTGAGTTGGTTCAGGACCTATGTGCCAATGGGGGTTAAAAGGTGAAAGAAGAAGATCAGTGTAGACATGCATGTAGTTAACTGGAGTTAGGAAGCTATAACTATATGCATGTCTACACTGATCTTCTTCTTTCACCTCAGTATATGATATACTGAGCAAACAAGGCACATACAACGACCATATGTCCTGCCATTTTCTGTAAAAGTAAAAAAAGGCTCTAGGAATTATTTTTTAAATTTTGTTTAAACACTTCAGGAGTTGCAATTTTAAGTGAGCAAACTTGAATTAATTTGTAAAACAGTAGAGTAGTGTAAGTTAAGTACTTACTTACTTACTGAATTACTGTAAGTAAGTTTAAGTGTAAATAATAAAATTTTCGATAGTGCAGGATAATAATTAATAATAATATTTTGTCGGCTCTGTGCAGCTATACTGGCCTCAATTTGAAAAAAAGGAAACGTTATCGAAGTCCCTAAATTAACAATATTTGTAAATGTATTTGTTCACTTCGTTGTGCTGTTACTGTAAAAAGTGTAGTGTAGTGGTTAGTGTATCATCCAGTTAATCCAACTAATGAACTATCCGCATTCACATTCCGAATTCGTTGCAATCGACTCAACGAACAAATCATAATTAGTTACAGCACATGCCAATTCAATCTACTTGATGCTATTAGAACGAGTAAAAACAAAACGAAACATGAATGCATATGTCTGAACACATCCTAGAATCTACCACAACCACTTTACATTAATGAAGAAGAAGAGCAGGTTAGATGGGCGAAGGAAGGCAATGGCACATCCTTCCATGAAAACAACCGATCTGACGACAATGACGGAATCACAACTTCCGGCAGCAGCGCTCACTCCCAGGGAGGTACACGGCCAGTGGCAGGCACAGGGGCGTCTACTGAAGTATACTACTGCAAGAACTATCACTGCCTGGATATTGATTGGATTGCATGGATGTGAGGAGTAAAGAGATATAGCCGTGGAGGGTTGATAATTACTATTTAATTTTTGAATATGTTGTTACCTCATTGTCATAGCCTTCCCAATTAATAATATATTTTTTTAAAGTTGCATGTCCTTCACAGGACGTAGCAGCCAACCCCAGCATTTTCGCTGTTCGTGATTCCTGGGCAAATTTTACGATCAGTAGTTTGCCATTGTTTCTGAACGACCGGCTCCTATACCTTTTTCGAAAAAACCAGCACCGCTGTGTTTCGAACCCGGATATACGGGCTCACAAACCGCGTTCGCAAGCCCTTAGCCACAGAGACCGATACTTTTATTATATGAGTAAAAACAACGGAAATGAGAAAAGTGGATCTTGTTATCTACAAGAACATACTAACTAGCTAACGACTAACTGGACGTTGCGGCCAAAGCCTTCGTCAGCAGACAAATAACAAATTAAACAAACACACTAATACAACTACATAAACAGTATACAACAGCTACTTTGCTGGTATATATCTGTTGTCAGATGATATATTCTTCTAGTGATTCACTGTCGTCTGCTGGATAATTCTTTGCACTCCAAACAGAATGATGTTATCAACGAAAGAAAGAATTTTGTTTGGTTGAGCAAGTGTTTTGAAATGGTGGTCGATACACACGGATGGTTGTTCAAAGATTTATAGCAAGTTTCCTGATAAGCAAACTCCTCATCGCATTATGGTTAGAAATTTTTTGAATAAGTTATAATGAATACTTAATTAGTACTTTCCAGCTTCACCAAAAGCATAGCAGTGACTATTGTAACTAATTTAATGAATTTTTAAGCACATTCTTTAATGATGTCATGTACTTAATTTTACTTACTATTTACTTAACAAATGGTTGTAGGAAACACCTGGTTTAAGCAGCATTCTAGAAGATTATGGACATGGAGGAGTCCAGACAGCAGGATCAAAAACCAGATAGATTATGTCCTGATTAGCAGTAGGTTTTGAAATGCTTTAACAGTCCCCTGTAAAAACAGTCCCCAAAGCAGACTGCTACAATGATCACAGATTAATCATGGGCACATTGAGGGAAAAGTTATAGAACAGGAAACCCTAAATATGATTTGTGCAAATTGAAAACTGACAAAGAAATACAAGAGAATTTTAATATAGAAAAAAGTCGCTTAAAAGTTGACAGGGTCGATTTCATTGCACCTAGTTTTTATCCCATATGGCTCGGTCTCTTTCCGCAGCGCGGAAAACGTTGCACAAAGCAAGAACTCCATAGCTCTAGCGATGGCACACAGGAGTCTCCGAAAAATGTCACTCGTGAACTGAAGGGCGTGGCTCGGAATCGAACCCACAACCTTCGGAACCTGAGTCAAATGGCTTGACCAATTTTTTGTACCAAAATTTTAATATAGAAGTAAAGAACAACTTTGATATATTGTCTGATCTAGAGATCCTATTTCAAGAAGTGGATAATCAATGGGAAATGTTAAAGAATTCAATCAGTTGTGCTGCAGATAAAATCGATTCCAAAATTAAAGAAAGTGGGTCATAAGACATGGATGACTGAAGAAATTTTACAGCTAATGGAAACAAGAAGACAGAGCAAAAATATTCCTGCCAAATATGAAGAAATTCACAGAAAAGTCAGAATATTACGTAAGGAGGCAAAAGTAGCTTGGCTCGAGAAAAACTGCGTAGAAATTGAAAAACAACACAAAGGTAAAAATATCAAACTAATGCACAAAAGAATTCAGGAGCTTATTAATCAAAGAACACAAATCAAATCAAATCAAATCAACTACTTTATTTTATTATCAACACATACATCAGCAGGCTGCCTAAAGACAAAAGATGGAAATATCATAATAGAAAAAGATCAGATTCTACATTGATGGTCAGATTATTTGAGAAACTTTTATGATGATAACAGAGAAGAACAGTAAAATATTCAAAATAATAATGAAGGACCATAAAGTTTGAAGATGGAGGTTCAAAATGCTCTTAACCATATGAAATCTGGCAAGACCTCTGATTCAGACAGCATCACAATAGAAATGATTAATGCTTTAGAAGAATATGGAATAGATAAAGTTACCAGACTGCTGAATACAATATATGATACTGGAAATATACCTCATGAATGATGTAATTGTATATATTGCAATCCCAAAGAAATCAGGAGCATTGGAATGTGATCAACATCGAACAATTAGTATAATGAGTCATATCACGAAGATTTGCTAAGAATTATCATGCAAAGAGTTAGAAAGAAATTACAACCTGAAATAGGAGAAGAAAAATGTGGGTTTATAGAAGGCAAGAGTACAGTAAATGCTGAGAACAGTAATTGAACATTCTATAGAAGTAAACAATGATCTATACCTTTATTGCCTACAAAAGGCTTTTGATCAGTTATCAGTTATCAGTTGGGGTATCTTCGTTGCACTCCGGACATGTCCATAGGTGCTCAGATCCTCCCCCCCCAGCATATGCATCAGCGTCCGGTGGCTAATAGTGCCAGTTCTGTGTTGGTTGACTGAGGCGCTTTGTTTTCCCGATGTACCTATCGCGTCTGGCTGTGCCGATTCTTACTCCCAGGTCTTTCATCCTGGACAGCGATGTGGAATCATTGACGTCAAAGTCCTCTGTTCTCGCCATATCTTTAAGGACGTTAATAACATCGGCACGATCCATGGGCTGGCCATCTACAGGGGGTGCAGAGCCAGCCAGTTTGTCAGCTCGTTCATTTCCCTCGACTCCCGCATGTCCCGGGACGAAGATGAAGGTGACTTTACGGACAACCGACTTCCGCAGCGATTCAGTCCACTGTCTACGTACAGATCCAGTTTCGACCTTCTGAATCATGCTCATTAAATCACTTAGTACACACACATTGGTATAATGCTGTGACTCCAGCCATATGAAAGCCTGTGTAACTCAGGCTTTTGATAAAGTGAGACATGTCGACATGATAAGGATGCTTGAACTACAAATTGATGGAAAAGACCCTTAGACTTGTAAAAAACATATATTGGAAACAACAAGCTGCCATAAGAATTCAGAATGAAGTAGGTCAATATCAGTCTATTAAGAGAGGTGTGAGACAGGGATGTGTAATGTCTCCAAATATTTTTTCCCTGTGCAGTGCAAATATTTTCAGAAAAATAGAAAATATGGAAGGCATCAATGTTGGGGGTCAATGCATCAATAACATTAGATATGCAGATGATGAACAGGACCTGCAACATTTAGTAGATGCGGTTATTGCACACAGTGAACAACTATTGTTAGAATTGAATTGTAAGAAGACACAGGTTATGGTCGTCACTGGGAAGAAGGCAATACCACAATGTAATATACAAGTAAATGGTCATATTCTTAAACTAGTGAATCGGTACAGTTATCTTGGAACAGTCATAACATCTGATGGGAGATGCCTTGAAGAAATTAGAACAAGAATTGCCATTGTGAAGGTAGCCTTTTGCTAGATGAAAAACATACTGACCGATAAAAAGATATCAATTGAAACGAGAAAAAGAGTGTTGAAGTGCTACATAGAACCTGTACTTTTGAATGGATGTTAAGCGTGGACAATGAGCAGACAAGCTGAAAAACATCTGATGGCTGTGGAAATGTGGTTTATGAGGAAAATGCAAAGAATACCATGGACAGACAGAAAAACCAATGAAAAAGTCCTTCAAGAAACAAATGAAGATCGTAAACTGATTAAAGACATTAGACGTAGATAGTCAAAATTATGTTGGCATGAATTGGAGAACGTGGTGACAACTGGCAAGATCGAAGGAAAAAGACCAAGGGGAAGACTGAGAAGTAAATACCTGGATGGCTTGGCCACGTGACATGGTCGAGACAGAAATATGGAGCTGATCCATGACTGGTGATCGAGTGAGATGGCAAAACATGACCACCATACTTATCAGCATGGCACATGATGGATGGATGGAAGTACAATTAGAATATACACACAGGTACAGTTAGAATATACACACACAGATACAGTTAGAATATGCACACATTGATACAGTTAAAACATACACATACAGGTGCAGTTAGAATATGCACACACAGATTCAGTTAGAATATACGCACACAGATACAATTAGAATATGCACACACAGATAGTTAGAATATACATACACAGATAGTTAGAATATACATACACAGATACAGTTAGAATATACACACACAGATACAATTAAAATATACACACACAGATAGTTAGAATACACACACACACAGATAGATAGAATATACATACACAGATACAGTTAGAATATACACACACAGATACAATTAGAATATACACACAGACATACAGTTAGAATATACACACACAGATAGTTAGAATATACATACACAGATACAGTTAGAATATACACACACAGATACAATTAGAATATACACATACAGATACAGTTAGAATATAAACACACAGACACAGCTAGTTCATGCATACAGATAAGTTAGAGGAAGCACACAGATACATTTAGAATATGCACACACAGGTACAGTTAGAATATACATTTTTTTTTTTTTAGCATATCCTTTACAGGACTTAGCTGTCAACACCAGCATCTTTCAGCTGTATGTTGATCTCTTGGCAAGATTACGCTCAGTAGTTTGCCATTGCCTTCTGAGCGGCCGGCTCAGTATCCCGCAAGTCACGAGCGGGGGTCGAACCGCCTCAGCTCTCGCTCCGCTACGAGACTCTGCGTGATAAACGGGATTACAGAGAGAAAGTGTTGTAACCCCACAGCCAGAGAGACCGGCAAGAAGAATATACATACAGGTACAAAAACAGTAACAATGGTAATATCAAAGATAATGGTGACACCAAAATGTGACATAGAAATAGAAGGGAAAATCCTTAACCAAGTTGATAATTTTAGATACCTAGGGGCATTTATAACATCAGATGGAAGATGTACAACAGAGATTAGGAGCAGAATAGGGCAGGCAAAAGCCGCATTTCAGAAAAATGAAGAGTATCTTATGCAATAAGTCACTATCACTGAATGTAAGAAAGAGAGTGCTGAAATGCTATGTAGAACCAATTTTGCTGTATGGCAGTGAATCTTGGAATGTAAATGAACAAATTAAGAAGAAATTAGAAGCAACAGAGATGTGGTTCCTGAGACGAATGTTGCGAATTCCTTGGACTGCCAGAGTAACTAACGACGACTGCCTGAAACAGGCTAATGAAACTAGAACATTATATACAACAATAAGACAGAGACAAACAGCTTTCCTCGGTCATGTGATGAGAAGAGAGGCATTGGAGAACATCGTAACAACTGGAAAGATCGAGGGGAAGAGAGGCAGAGGTAGACCAAGAGAAGTGATGCTGGATGGATTGAGACGGTGGCATGGAGGAATATCAGCAGCAGAGTTGATCCAGAAAACCAAAGACCGAGATCTATGGAGAGCCAGGAACGCCTACGCCAGCTGGCACGGCACTTGATTATGATGACAGTTAGAATATACATACAGGTACAGTTAGAATATACATACAGGTACAGTTAGAATATACATACAGGTACAGTTAGAATATACATACAGGTACAGTTAGAATATTACAGTTAGAATATACATACAGGTACAGTTAGAATATACATACAGGTACAGTTAGAATATACATACAGGTTCAGTTAGAATATACATACAGGTACAGTTAGAATATACATACAGGTACAGTTAAAATACACACACACAGATACAGTTAGAAAACACACACATACAATTAGAATATATACACACACACAGATACAGTTAGAATATATACACACAGATACAGAGTACACACACACAGATACAGTTAGAACATACACACACATATACTGTTAGAACATACACACACAGATGCAGTTAGAATATACAAACACAGATACAGTTAGAATATACACTACAGTTAGAATATATACACACAGATACAGTTAGAATATACATGCAGGTACAGTTAGTCCATGTACACAGATAAGTTAGAGAAAGCACGCAGATACAGTTAGAATATACACATTCAGTTACAGCTAGAGGAAACACACAGATACAATCAGAATGTACATTTTAGGGACGTTCATTTGAAACCCGTTCCAATGGCTTTATTACAAAAGCATGAAAGAAACATTAACAGGTGTGGTAGAATTAAACAAAGCAGTCGCTGTCAAGCTGCAAGAGTTTGGAAAGCGGGAAGCTTCTTCCAAGAGGCCTGGGGAGCTACAGGCCAGGAAAAGATACCTGATCAAATGCAGCCACATTTGCCTTTGATGTTTATGAAGGGGTTCCAGAGTAGACAGGAAATTATGGCAGTAGCGCTTGATCTCGAGGATGCGTACAATAGAGTTCAATATGATATTTTGATGACCGCACTGATGGAGAAGGGGGTCAATACCTGGTTGGTGAACTGGATAGCAGCCGTCCTGCACTCTCGTCGGGTTGCTCTCCGTCTGGGCTAATGGACCTCAGTGCCACATATGTTAACCCTGGGACTGCCACAGGGATCTGCAGTCTCACTGGTGCTCTTTAATGTGTATACGAGCAAGATTGCAAACCTAGAAGCACCAGGGGTTGGAAGAATACTAACATTTGCAGATGATATTCTTGCATATAGGCAGGGGAGAGATAGGGAGCAAACAGCCCAGGAGGTACAGGTGACAGTAGATAAAGTGATTGACTGGTGCACAGAAATGAGTGCTGTCATCCACCCGGAAAAGGCAGCTGTTTTGTGGTGCTCTCTGGACAACAGGATTGTAAGAGCTGATGTCCCAAGCCTCGCGATAGATGGTAGAAATGTCAGCAGAGAGAACAAACTGAAGTATCTGGGGATCACATTTGACAGGAGCCTATCCTTCAAGGACCATGTGGAGATGGTCGTGACAAGATCTCAAAAGGGACTCAATGCACTTAAAACTATGGCTGCAATGGACATAGAGCAGAGAATGCTTTTCACACTATACCAGCACTTGATCCTCTCAGTAATTGATTATGGATTAGGTCTGCTCACTGTCTCAGAGCTGGTAAAGTTAGATTGCATACAGAACGAAGCTATGCGGGTAATTCTGGGATGCACTAGAGACACCCCAGTAGTGTGTATGCGTTACATCCTTGGTCTCCCGACTGTTGCTGGTAGGTTCAAGGTGATGCAGGCGAAGGCATACCTCAAAGTAGCTGCAGACACAGACCACCCACTGCATGAGGCGCTGGACGCAGTTAAGGGTCAGCGACTGATAAGAGGGAAATCATGGATGGCTCAGGCGGAGGATACGATCAGACACGTGTGCCCCTTGGAGAACATTTGGCGTGGAGAGAAGTGGGTCAGAGTGCCAGCGGAGCAGTCAGACTTGTGCAGAGTTATAATCACATTAAGCCGGGAGTGTCCAGCAGTGGCCACGGAAGTGGAAATCCAGCAACTAATTCAGGACAATGCTCACTCAAGTGATGTGATTATCTACACAGATGGTTCGGTGTCAAGAGGTGAGAGAAGTGGCTGGGGGTTCATAGCATACAGTAACACTGTAACCTATCATGCATATAGTAACACTGTAACCTATCATGTATACAGTAACACTGTAACCTATCATGTATACAGTAACACTGTAACCTATCATGCATATAGTAACACTGTAACCTATCATGCATACAGTACCACAATAACCTATATGCATATAGTAACACTGTAACCTATCATGCATACAGTACCACAGTAACCTATATGCATATAGTAACACTGTAACCTACCATGAATACAGTACCACTGTAACCTATCATGCATACAGTAACACTGTAACCTAACATGCATATAGTAACACTGTAACCTATCATGCATACAGTAACACTGTAACCTACCATGCATATAGTAACACTGTAACCTATCATGCATACAGTAACACTGTAACCTATCATGTGTACAGTAACACTGTAACCTATCATGCATATAGTAACACTGTAACCTACCATGCATACAACAACACAGTAACCTACCATGCATACAACAACACAGTAACCTACCATGCATACAGCAACACTGTAACCTATCATGCGTACAGCAAAACAGTAACCTACCATGCATATAGTAACACCGTAACCTACCATGCATACAACAACACAGTAACCTACCATGCATATAGTAACACTGTAACCTACCATGCATACAGCAACACTGTAACCTACCATGCATATAGTAACACTGTAACCTACCATGCATACAGCAACACAGTAACCTATCATGCATATAGTAACACTGTAACCTACCATGCATACAACAACACAGTAACCTACCATGCATACAGCAACACTGTAACCTACCATGCATACAGCAACACAGTAACCTACCATGCATATAGTAACACTGTAACCTACCATGCATACAACAACACAGTAACCTACCATGCATATAGTAACACTGTAACCTACCATGCATACAGCAACACTGTAACCTACCATGCATACAACAACACAGTAACCTACCATGCATATAGTAACACTGTAACCTATCATGCATACAGCAACACAGTAACCTATCATGCATATAGTAACACTGTAACCTACCATGCATACAGTAACACTGTAACCTACCATGCATACAGCAACACAGTAACCTACCATGCATACAGCAAAACAGTAACCTATCTATGCATATAGTAACACTGTAAACAACCATGCATACAGTAACACTGTAAGATATGCATATAGTAACACTGTAACCTACCATGCATACAGCAACACTGTAACCTATCATGCATATAGTAACACTGTAAACAACCATGCATACAGTAACACTGTAAGATATCATGCATATAGTAACACTGTAATCTATCATGCATACAGCAACACAGTAACCTATCATGCATATAGTAACACTGTAACCTACCATGCATACAGTAACACTGTAACCTACCATGCATACAGCAACACAGTAACCTACCATGCATACAGCAAAACAGTAACCTATCATGCATATAGTAACACTGTAAACAACCATGCATACAGTAACACTGTAAGATATCATGCATATAGTAACACTGTAACCTATCATGCATACAGCAACACAGTAACCTATCATGCATATAGTAACACTGTAAACAACCATGCATACAGTAACACTGTAAGATATCATGCATATAGTAACACTGTAACCTATCATGCATACAGCAACACAGTAACCTATCATGCATATAGTAACACTGTAAACAACCATGCATACAGTAACACTGTAACCTATCATGCATATAGTAACACTGTAACCTATCATGCATACAGCAACACAGTAACCTATCATGCATATAGTAACACTGTAAACAACCATGCATACAGTAACACTGTAAGATATCATGCATATAGTAACACTGTAAACAACCATGCATACAGCAACACTGTAACCTATCATGCATATAGTAACACTGTAACATATCATGCATATAGTAACACTGTAACCTATCATGCATATAGTAACACTGTAACATATCATGCATACAGTAACACTGTAACCTATCATGTATACAGTAACACTGCAACATATCATGCATACAGTAACACTATAAACTATCATGCATATAGTAACACTGTAACATATCATGCATATCCATCCATCCATCATGTGCCATGCCGGTAAGCGTGGGCGGTCATGTTCTGCCATCTCACTCGATCACCAGAGTCATGGATCAGCTCCGTGTTTCTGTCTCGACCGTGCCACAAGGCCAAGCCATCCAGGTACTTGCTTCTAGGTCTTCCCCTTGGTCTGTTCCCCTCGATCTTACCAGTTGTCACCAAATTCTCCAATCCATTTCTTCTCATAACATGCCCAAAGAATTTTGACTGTCTACGTCTAATTTCTCTAATCATTTTACGATCTTCATTTGTTTCTTGAAGGACTTGTTCATAGGTCTTTCTGGCTCTCCATGGTATTCTTTGCATTTTCCTCAGAAACCACATCTCTACAGCCATCAGATGTTTTTCAGCCTGACTGCTCATTGTCCACACTTCACATCCATATAAAAGTACAGGTTCTATGTAGCATCTCAACACTCTTTTTCTCGTTTCAATTGACATCTTTTTATTGCTCAATATGTTTTTCATCTTGCTAAAGGCTCCTTTTGCCATGGCATGCATATAGTAACACTGTAAACAACTATGCATACAGTAACACTGTAACCTATGATGCACACAGTAACACTGTAACCTATGATGTGTATAGTAACATCGTAAAGTACCATGTGCATACAGTACCACTGTAACCTATCATGCATATAGTAACACTGTAACCTATCATGCATACAGTAACACTGTAACCTATCATGCATATAGTACCACTGTAACCTATCATGCATATAGTAACACTGTAACCTATCATGCATACAGTAACACTGTAACCTATCATGCATATAGTAACACTGTAACCTATCATGCATATAGTAACACTGTAACCTATCATGCATATAGTAACACTGTAACCTATCATGCTTATAGTAACACTGTAAGCTATCATGCATATAGTAACACTGTAACCTATCATGCATATAGTAACACTGTAACCTATCATGCATATAGTAACACTGTAACCTATCATGCATATAGTAACACTGTAACCTATCATGCATATAGTAACACTGTAACCTATCATGCATATAGTAACACTGTAACCTATCATGCATATAGTAACACTGTAACCTATCATGCATATAGTAACACTGTAAACAACCATGCATACAGTAACACTGTAAGATATCATGCATATAGTAACACTGTAACCTATCATGCATACAGCAACACTGTAACCTATCATGCATATAGTAACACTGTAACCAATCATGCATATAGTAACACTGTAACCTATCATGCATATAGTAACACTGTAACCTATCATGCATATAGTAACACTGTAACCTATCATGCATATAATAACACTGTAACCTATCATGCATATAGTAACACTGTAACCTATCATGCATACAGCAACACTGTAACCTATCATCCATATAGTAACCCTGTAACCTATCATGCATATAATAACACTGTAACCTATCATGCATATAGTAACACTGTAACCTATCATGCATATAGTAACACTGTAACCTATCATGCATATAGTAACACTGTAACCTATCATGTATACAGTAACACTGTAACCTATCATGCATATAGTAACACTGTCACCTATCATGTATACAGTAACACTGTAACCTATCATGCATATAGTAACCCTGTAACCTACCATGCATATAGTAACCCTGTAACCTATCATGCATACAGTAACACTGTAACCTATCATGCATACAGTAACACTGTAACCTATCATGCATATAGTAACACTGTAACCTACCATGCATACAACAACACAGTAACCTACCATGCATACAACAACACAGTAACCTACCATGCATACAGCAACACTGTAACCTATCATGCATACAGCAAAACAGTAACCTACCATGCATATAGTAACACTGTAACCTACCATGCATACAACAACACAGTAACCTACCATGCATATAGTAACACTGTAACCTACCATGCATACAGCAACACTGTAACCTACCATGCATATAGTAACACTGTAACCTACCATGCATACAGCAACACAGTAAACTATCATGCATATAGTAACACTGTAACCTACCATGCATACAACAACACAGTAACCTACCATGCATACAGCAACACTGTAACCTACCATGCATACAGCAACACAGTAACCTACCATGCATATAGTAACACTGTAACCTACCATGCATACAACAACACAGTAACCTACCATGCATATAGTAACACTGTAACCTACCATTCATACAGCAACACTGTAACCTACCATGCATACAACAACACAGTAACCTACCATGCATATAGTAACACTGTAACCTATCATGCATACAGCAACACAGTAACCTATCATGCATATAGTAACACTGTAACCTACCATGCATACAGTAACACTGTAACCTACCATGCATACAGCAACACAGTAACCTACCATGCATACAGCAACACTGTAACCTATCATGCATATAGTAACACTGTAAACAACCATGCATACAGTAACACTGTAAGATATCATGCATATAGTAACACTGTAACCTATCATGCATACAGCAACATAGTAACCTATCATGCATATAGTAACACTGTAACCTACCATGCATACAGTAACACTGTAACCTACCATGCATACAGCAACACAGTAACCTACCATGCATACAGCAAAACAGTAACCTATCATGCATATAGTAACACTGTAAACAACTATGCATACAGTAACACTGTAAGATATCATGCATATAGTAACACTGTAACCTATCATGCATACAGCAACACAGTAACCTATCATGCATATAGTAACACTGTAAACAACCATGCATACAGTAACACTGTAAGATATCATGCATATAGTAACACTGTAACCTATCATGCATACAGCAACACAGTAACCTATCATGCATATAGTAACACTGTAAACAACCATGCATACAGTAACACTGTAAGATATCATACATATAGTAACACTGTAAACAACCATGCATACAGCAACACTGTAACCTATCATGCATATAGTAACACTGTAACATATCATGCATATAGTAACACTGTAAGATATCATGCATATAGTAACACTGTAAACAACCATGCATACAGCAACACTGTAACCTATCATGCATATAGTAACACTGTAACATATCATGCATACAGTAACACTGTAACCTATCATGTATACAGTAACACTGTAACATATCATGCATACAGTAACACTATAAACTATCATGCATATAGTAACACTGTAACCTATCATGCATACAGCAACACTGTAACCTATCATGCATATAGTAACACTGTAACATATCATGCATATCCATCCATCCATCATGTGCCATGCCGGTAAGCATGGGCGGTCATGTTCTGCCATCTCACTCGATCACCAGAGTCATGGATCAGCTCCGTGTTTCTGTCTCGACCATGCCACAAGGCCAAGCCATTCAGGTACTTGCTTCTAGGTCTTCCCCTTGGTCTGTTCCCCTCGATCTTACCAGTTGTCACCAAATTCTCCAATCCATTTCTTCTCATAACATGCCCAAAGAATTTTGACTGTCTACGTCTAATTTCTCTAATCAATTTACGATCTTCATTTGTTTCTTGAAGGACTTGTTCATTGGTCTTTCTGGCTGTCCATGGTATTCTTTGCATTTTCCTCAGAAACCACATCTCTACAGCCATCAGATGTTTTTCAGCCTGACTGCTCATTGTCCACGCTTCACATCCATATAAAAGTACAGGTTCTATGTAGCATCTCAACACTCTTTTTCTCGTTTCAATTGACATCTTTTTATTGCTCAATATGTTTTTCATCTTGCTAAAGGCTACTTTTGCCATGGCATGCATATAGTAACACTGTAAACAACTATGCATACAGTAACACTGTAACCTATGATGCATACAGTAACACTGTAACCTATGATGTGTATAGTAACATCGTAAAGTACCATGTGCATACAGTACCACTGTAACCTATCATGCATATAGTAACACTGTAACCTATCATGCATACAGTAACACTGTAACCTATCATGCATATAGTACCACTGTAACCTATCATGCATATAGTAACACTGTAACCTATCATGCATACAGTAACACTGTAACCTATCATGCATATAGTTACACTGTAACCTATCATGCATATAGTAACACTGTAACCTATCATGCATATAGTAACACTGTAATCTATCATGCATATAGTAACACTGTAACCTATCATGCATATAGTAACACTGTAACCTATCATGCATATAGTAACACTGTAACCTATCATGCATATAGTAACACTGTAACCTATCATGCATATAGTAACACTGTAACCTATCATGCATATAGTAACACTGTAACCTATCATGCATATAGTAACTGTAACCTATCATGCATATAGTACCACTGTAACCTATCATGCATATAGTAACACTGTAACCTATCATGCATACAGTAACACTGTAACCTATCATGCATATAGTAACACTGTAACCTATCATGCATATAGTAACACTGTAACCTATCATGCATATAGTAACACTGTAAACAACCATGCATACAGTAACACTGTAAGATATCATGCATATAGTAACACTGTAACCTGTCATGCATACTGCAACACTGTAACCTATCATGCATATAGTAACACTGTAATCTATCATGCATATAGTAACACTGTAACCTATCATGCATATAGTAACACTGTAACCTATCATGCATATAATAACACTGTAACCTATCATGCATATAGTACCACTGTAACCTATCATGCATGCAGCAACACTGTAACCTATCATGCATATAGTAACCCTGTAACCTATCATGCATATAGTAACACTGTAACCTATCATGCATATAGTAACACTACCTATCATGCATATAGTAACACTGTAACCTATCATGCATATAGTAACACTGTAACCTATCATGTATACAGTAACACTGTAACCTATCATGCATATAGTAACACTGTAACCTATCATGTATACAGTAACACTGTAACCTATCATGCATATAGTAACCCTGTAACCTATCATGCATATAGTAACCCTGTAACCCATCATGCATATAGTAACACTGTAACCTATCATGCATACAGTAATCCTGTAACCTATCATGCATATAGTAACACTGTAACCTGTCATGCATACAGTAACACTGTAACCTATCATGTATACAGTAACACTGTAACCTATCATGTATACAGTAACACTGTAACCTATCATTCATATAGTAACACTGTAACCTATCATGCATATAGTAACACTGTAACCTATCATGCATATAGTAACACTGTAACCTTCATGCATACAGTAACACTGTAACTTATCATGCATATAGTAACACTGTAACCTATCATGCATATAGTAACACTGTAACCTACCATGCATACAACAACACAGTAGCCTATCATGCATATAGTAACACTGTAACCTATCATGCATATAGTAACACTGTAACCTATCATGCATATAGTAACACTATAAACTATCATGCATACAGTAACACTGTAAACTATCATGCATATAGTAACACTGTAAACAACCATGCATATAGCAACACTGTAACGTATCATGCATATAGTAAGACTATAAACTATCATGCATATAGTAACACTGTAAACAACCATGCATATAGCAACACTGTAACCTATCATGCATATAGTAAGACTATAAACTATCATGCATACAGTAACACTATAAACTATCATGCATACAGTAACACTGTAAACTACCATGCATATAGCAACACTGTAACCTATCATGCATATAGTAACCCTGTAACCTATCATGCATATAGTAACACTGTAACCTATCATGCATATAGTAACACTGTAACCTATCATGCATATAGCAACACTGTAACCTATCATGCATATAGTAACACTATAAACTTTCATGCATACAGTAACACTATAAACTATCATGCATACAGTAACACTGTAAGATATCATGCATATAGTAACACTGTAACCTATCATGCATACAGTAACACTATAAACTATCATGCATATAGTAACACTGTAAACTATCATGCATACCGTAACACTATAAACTATCATGCATACAGTAACACTATAAACTATCATGCATACAGTAACACTATAAACTATCATGCATACAGTAACACTATAAACTATCATGCATACATTAACACTGTGACCTATCATGCATATAGTAACACTGTAACCTACCATGCATACAGCAACACAGTAACCTATATGCATATAGTAACACTGTAACCTATCATGCATACAGTAAAACTGTAACCTATCATGCATATAGTAACACTTAACCTATCATGCATATAGTAACACTGTAACCTATCATGCATATAGTAACACTGTAACCTATCATGCATATAGTAACGCTGTAAACTATCATGCATACAGTAACACTGTAACCTATCATGCATACAGTAACACTGTAACCTTTCATGCATACAACAACACAGTAACCTATATGCATATAGTAACACTGTAACCTATCATGCATACAGTAACACTATAAACTATCATGCATATAGTAACACTGTAACCTATCATGCATACAGTAACACTGTAAACTATCATGCATACAGTAACACTGTAAACTATCATGCATACAGTAACACTGTAACCTATCATGCATACAGTAACACTGTAAACTATCATGCATACAGTAACACTGTAAACTATCATGTATATAGTAACACTGTAAACTATCATGCATACAGTAACACTGTAACCTATCATGCATATAGTAACACTGTAACATATCATGCATATAGTAACACTGTAAACTATCATGCATATAGTAACACTGTAAACTATCATGCATATAGTAACACTGTAACCTATCATGCATACAGTAACACTGTAAACTATCATGCATACAGTAACACTGTAACCTATCATGCATACAGTAACACTGTAACCTATCATGCATACAGTAACACTGTAAACTATCATGCATACAGTAACACTGTAAACTATCATGCATACAGTAACACTGTAACCTATCATGCATATACTAAGATACAACCAAGGAGGAATGGCAAGGCGGCTGGTTATCCCATCCTGTAGCAAACCTCAGCTACAAAATCCAACCAACCATCAGCAAGTTTAAGCTTAGGGAAGGAGAATAATTTGGTCAACCTAGATTAAAGGAGGTTCCTGTATAAGAAGTATATTTGATGTAGAGAAAGCCTCAAGGAGTTTGAATCATTGACTTACCTCCCTTTGCTTAGGAAAATCTTCAGAATTGGCACCTGGAATAATAGGGCTATGAATTAGTTGGGAGAAATCATAGATGATAGACAAAATGAAATATGAGATTAGCGTTTTGAGGTTATGCTAAAACAGTGGAATAGAGCAGGATAACAGTTTATAAACACAAGCAGAAAAGAGTTGTTTTCATGCCATACAGAGGAAGTTTCCCCCCACAGTGAAGGCATGGCCGTAATGCTGTCTAAAGAGACTGAGAAAGCACTAATTGAGGGGGAAATCATTGTGTGCTAGAATAACGACAGCAACATTTAGAGCCACTAAAATGCAAGTAAACATGAATGTGATCCAGTGTTACGCACAAATAAATAATGTGGAAGAATCTGTTAAGGAGAAAATGTACAAGAAACTTCAAAGTGCTGTAGACAATCAAAGAAATAGCAATATAAGAATGTTGATTGGTAACTTGAATGCCACAATAGGATTGGATAACACAGGTTATGAGCATACATAGGGAAACAGACTCTTGAGGTAGTGAACAAAAATGGAGAATGATTCACCAATTTTAGTGCAATGAATCAGTATGTCATTAGCAGAAGTTTCTCCATATAAAAGAATACATAAAACAATGTGTATGTCACAGACTTCAGCATAGAAAATCAGATTGATCATAACTATGTTAACAACTATATCATTACATGACGTCAAAGTCTATAGAGTTGCAGATGCAGGTTCAGATCAACACCATCTGCTGATAATTGAAATTAATTTGAAACTGAAATAACATCTTATAGAAATCGAGATCAATACAATGTAAGATATCTCAGAAATCAAGCAACTAAGGAACAATTGATGGTCACCATCTCTTCTAATTAGAACAAGGTTCTGCAGCAGTTTGTAGATGAGTTGAGTACAGAAGACTGCTGACAGCCGATTAAAATCATTTGGAGTCAATCATGTATAGTAGTCCTTAAAAATATAAAGAAAGGACAAATTAAAAAAAAAACAAACAAATAAAATAATTTCAAATACACAAAACTAATAAAGAATTTAGGAAGTGGATATAGGTGGATAAAAGACATTATTTAGATGATCTAGCAAGAGAGGTGCAGGAATGGATCAGTTATAGAGGGAAATGTTATTGTCAATTCCTGAGAAAATATTAAGCAGGATTACTTCTTGAGAAATTGGTTGATTGATTTAGGAACCGACATCCCAGCATTCGGGGCATTCCCATAAGCGCTTTGTCCCCATCCTCAGCAGTCAGCGAAGAGTTCCAACACTAATAGTACCAGTAGCAATCTGATTATATGTCCGTCTCGCCTTTCCTCTGGGCGTCGATCGTCGGCCAGATCCCCTCGTCACCCCTCGCTGTCGCATTCTTGCCAGACCATGGTGATCCATTTGCTCCTCCGAGTTGTAAACGTGCTCCCACAAGGCCGCAACCACGTCTGCTTTATCATGCATCAATACTCCACCAAGTTTTGCAGAGCCAGCCAATCTGTCCGTCTGTTCATTCCCCAGTACATACAGCAATTCCCGGAGAAAAGATCCAGGCGATGCTTGCCACCCGTGACCTCCGAAGATGCTTGCCACCCGTGACCTCCGAAGCGAAGCAAGCCACTCTGCACGAAGCTTGCCTGTCCTCACCATATTCAGCATGCTTTCTGAGTCAGTTACAATCACGATATGTGTGTGTGTGTGTGTGTGTGTGTGTGTGTGTGAGTGAGAGAGAGAGAGAGAGAGAGAGAGAGAGAGATATATATAGAGAGAGAGAGAGTGAAAGAGAGAGATTCTTGAGAAATTAAGAGATTCAACTTACAAACAACTAAGGGGTGAACAGACAGGCTTCTGACCAAACAGATCCTGACCTAACCAGATGCATAATAATATAGGAATGGAGGTCAGCATGGCTGAATGGATAAGAACGTGTGTTTTTAGACATTTGATGTGCTGTTGCGGAAGTAAGGGGTTCAACCCCTACACCAGACAGTTGGACTAAAATGTTGACCGCTCGTCCTTGACTTGGGGACGTAAATTACAAGTATCTCTGAAGTCGGAGTGGGTTCACCTGATGGCAAGAGACACTGTTAATAGGGAAAGGTAATCCACACGCATAATTCAGTGCAGATCTACTAGAAGTGGTGTGTATGGACTATGATTGAGTTTAAAGCGAGCAAGTACAACAATGAAAAAAAAATATAGGAATGTATTTAATTGAACTTGCTACTTTATATTCAGTTTGTGAATTAGAAAGGTTTTTGGCATCATTGATAGAGAATCCATTTGGAAATTCATTGGGCACTGAGACACCACAGAAAATCATTTATTGATAAGAGCCACATATAAAATATGAAACGTAGAATTTTTCATGAGCGAAAACACAATTGAAATCCGAACAGGGGTGAGACAGGGATGCCATCTGTTACATTTATTTTTCTGTCTGAATGTAGACTGGATTGTGAAGACAACAAATGGACAGTTAGAGCATTGCTTTGCTGATCCAGCAGTTTCTGCAGCTTGTATTGTTCCAGGCGTATTGGTGTTACCTTTCCTCGGAAGTAAATTAGGCGGGTTGAGAGGGGGATCATGCTGCATGGGCAACACATGGTCTCTAAATTCAGCCCAGACTTTGTACTATGGAGAGGTAAAATTCCATTTTACAAACTATCATCTGTCAAGATGGCAAGGTGACAGACATATAGACAACACATATTGCATTTTGGGAGCAAGTCGCAGCTAATTGTATTGCTTGGTATGGGAGCCGGTAAATCAACATAATACTATCTGATTTTCACTGTAAACCAACCCAACATGACAAAATCACATCTTCATTGCAAATCAGCGCACAATAACGGTATCACATCTCTGTTGTAAACCAGTACAACACAACAATATCACTTTTGTTGTAAACCAGCACAACACAACAATATAGCATCTTTGTTGTAAACCAGTGTGTTTGTTGTTTGTCTATCAAAAATGATGACGACCATTCATATCATCCAGTGGGGTTGAAAGTATGGAGCCGTAAGTTCTAAGATGGCTGATAAGACCTTTTTGGCTCGAAATGTTCTTTGGCAAAGTGGGAAAAGAATGCTTGACGTACTAGGAGGAGATCTCCTGCAGTGGTTTTTCTGTCCAGCCTTTTTTTCACAGCTCTTGCAGTCCTGGTTGCTTCACAAGTGACTGCACCCTTGCGTAATGATGAACGCCGCGAATTTCGGTCTTTGACAGCAGTCTCCCATGTGTCATGATGAATTCTAAAAGCTTTCCGTGAGATTTTAAGAGTGTCTTTAAAGCGTTTCCTCTGGCTGCCTTGGGAGCGTTTACCACAAGGCAGCTTACCGTAAAAAAAATTCGTTTAGGGAGCCTGTGATCAGGCATGCGAGTTAAGTGACCAGACCAGCGAATCTGATTCTTCATTAGTAGAGTGTGGATACTGGGCATGGACGCTCTTTCTAACTCTTCAGTGTCTGGGATCTTGTCTTGCTATCTAATCTTCAATAGCCTCCTAAGGTACACCGTGTGGAAGTGGTTTAATTTCCTAGCGTGTGGCTGATAAACAGCCCAGAAACCAGTACAACACAACAATATCACATTTGTTGTAAAGCAGTACAACACAACAATATGACATCTCTGTTGTAAACCAGTACAACACAACAATATCTCCTTTGTTGTAAATCAGAAAAAAGCACAATATCACATGTTGTAGACCAATACAACACAATAGTAACGCATGTTGTAAACCAATACAACACAATCAACATCCATTTAAAGATGAACAAGGAACATGAAAAGGCAGACAACAAACATACCTTATTTGTGCGGCATTCATTTCTTATTAATCATTATCATCATGGGGCAGGTCCTTTTCAGAATGTACTCACATCACAGCCCACAAGATAGACTCTCTATCCCTGGCCAGTTCCTCTGCCTCATGTATGTTCACACTCGGGATGTGTTTAACGTCGCATGTTCACCGTCGTTCTGGTTGTCCCCTGCCTCGCCTTCAAGGAACCACGCCTTCCCTTAACTGTTTGTTCTAAGCAATTGTGACATTTGATATAGCCACTGTATTTCAGTTGCTAAGACTGGCTACTGTTTATGAGCTGGTTGTCTTCGATGGTCAGATCTTATTGAGTTCTTATTCAAATAATCCACATATTAGTAAGAGAATCCACTCATGAGAGACTGCTTATAAATGTTGCAGTTTTACATTGTCTACAAGAGGCGAGGTATCATGTCAACACAAGAGAATCCATACATGAGAGACAGTTTACTAAAATTGCAGTTTTACATTGTCTATAAAGAGTATCATGTCAACACAAGAGAATTCATTCAGGGGAGAGAGCTTTAAAAAGTTGCAGGTTTATATTGTCTGTAAGAGGTATTATGCCAACACAATTCAGGAGAGAAAGCTAAAAAAAATTTAGTTTTACATTGTCTATAAAATGTTTTACATTGCCTCTAAGAGGTATGTCAACACAAGAGAATGCAAGCAGTGGAGAAAGCTTATAGACATTGATCACACCGCCTATGGAGTCTCCACGGGTCTCTACAAATATGGAAAAAATGTTTTGCATATCCTTTACAGGACATCGCTGTCAACATCAGCATCTTTCAGCTGTATGTTGATTTCTTGGCAAGATTACGCTCAGTAGTTTGCCATTGCTTTCTGAGCGGCCGGCTCATTATCCCGCAAGTCACGAGCGCGGGTTGAACCGCTTCCAATTCTCGCCTCGCTGCGAGACCCTGCGTGGATAAACGGGATTACGGAGAAAGTGGTGTAACCCCTCAGCCAGAGAGACCGGCTACAAATATGGAACCAGAACCAAATATCTGATACGTTTCCAGGCGCAGAATATGGCTCTTATCTTTACTTATGCCACCAGACCTCAAGGTGAAACTATTCCTTACATTCTTGTACATAATATTGGGTATTAAGTTAGAAATAATTTGTTTCAGTGCCAAACAAGAAAAAGAAAGAAGTTACGCACAATGCAGCCTAAAATGTCTAAAAGAACTTCGAATAACAGACAAACAAGTAATGGTTATTACATAGCCGAATGGATAAAATCGCCCGTTCTTAAACATCCGGTGTGCTGATGTGGAGTTAGCGGGTTTAATCCCTACACCGGTAAGTTGGACTAGAATGTTGACTTCTCGTCCTTAACTTAGGGACGGAGTATACAAGTACCTCTGAAGTCGGTGTGATGGCGCCTGGTAGCGAAGTACGCTGGTAAAGCAAATCCACACGCAAAATTAAGTCTAGTGCTACTAGAAGTAGCGATGGACTGTTTGAATTCAAAGCGAGCGAGTGCAAAAAGAAATAACAAAGAACAATTGTATACCCATATGCAACATCAAAGTGAATGGAACCAGTGTGAAACAAGCCAAAGCCTTTAAGTATTTAGGTATTTTAATAACAACAGATGAAAGATGTATTAATGAAATTGCACGTAGAATAGCCAAGGCAAAGGTTGCATGCATTTCACAAGATGAAGATTCTCTTCAATTTATCTTTGTCAATAGAGGTGAAGAAAAGAGTTCTTATGAGCTTATACTGAGTCAATCCTGATGTACGGAAGCGAATCACGGACAATTAGCAGACAAGTCAGGAATTATGTGGAATTCGAGGGGGTGTGGTTTTATAGAAGAGAGATGAGAACACAGTCGGCTGATAGAAAGAGTCATTCATTCTTTCAGTAGCATGTCCTTTGCAGAGCCTCGCTCCCATAACAACTTCCGGAAAACCTCTCGATCATACGCATCGCGTCCGATACACCCATCTGGAGATCATCCGCCACATCCTGCACCCATCGTCTTTTTGGCCTTCCTCTTCATCTCTTCCCGGGCATATACCCCTCCATTATTGTTCTCTCTAAACTTTTGTGACGTTTTAGGTGACTAAAATATTTAAATTTTCTTTATTTTGTCGTCTTTAATAGCCAATCTTCTTCAATATTCAGCCCTTGAAGTATGGATGTGTTTATTCTTTCTTTATCCAAGATATTCTTACATCTCGACTATAACATTTATATTCACAGGCATTTGTGCGTTGTTCAGCTTGTTTAGTAAGTGTGCAGGTCTCACAGGCGTATGTTGCAATGGATAAGATGCATGCTCTTAAAAATCTGAGTTTTTTTTTTTTTTTAGTTCTATCTGTCCCTCTCCACAGATAGAACTACAAAATATCAGATTTTTAAGAGCAGATAGAAAGAGCACTGAAGATATATGGGGGGGGGGGGGGGATGAATTCACAAAAAAGAACTGGTTATTCGCATCAGACGAAGGCAGTTCACTTTATGTAGGCATTTCATGAGAAAGAGAAAGCTGGACTATGTCGTCACAACGGGAATGTTGGAGAGGGGAATTCCAAGAGAGAAGATGCTGGACAATGTGATAATAGTGATATCATGACATGAAGGTGCATCCATATATAAAAAAAATGACTGGCAGCACAAGAAACGGAAGACTGTGGGCAGACATGATCACCAACGCCACATGGCATGGAGTATATAAGATGAAGCCCGCTGTACGCGGTTGTCTCATGTTTTGAATCGTTGCCACAGTGTTGTTATGGTAACAGTGTTACATATGCTTGTATTTTTTCTGATTAATGACTTCAGTCTTTGATTGATGTGGTCAATATCCATCCATCCATCATGTGCCATGCCGGTAAGCGTGGGCGGTCATGTTCTGCCATCTCACTCGATCACCAGAGTCATGGATCAGCTCCGTGTTTCTGTCTCGACCATGCCACAAGGCCAAGCCATCCAGGTACTTGCTTCTAGGTCTTCCCCTTGGTCTGTTCCCCTCGATCTTACCAGTTGTCACCAAATTCTCCAATCCATTTCTTCTCATAACATGCCCAAAGAATTTTGACTGTCTACGTCTAATTTCTCTAATCAATTTACGATCTTCATTTGTTTCTTGAAGGACTTGTTCATTGGTCTTTCTGGCTGTCCATGGTATTCTTTGCATTTTCCTCAGAAACCACATCTCTACAGCCATCAGATGTTTTTCAGCCTGACTGCTCATTGTCCACGCTTCACATCCATATAAAAGTACAGGTTCTATGTAGCATCTCAACACTCTTTTTCTCGTTTCAATTGACATCTTTTTATTGGTCAATATGTTTTTCATCTTGCTAAAGGCTACTTTTGCCATGGCGATTCTTGTTCTAATCTCTTCAAGGCATCTCCCATCAGATGTTATTACTGTTCCGAGATAATTGTACCTACTCACTTGTTGAAGAATATTCCCATTTACTTGTATATTACATTGTGGTATTACGTCCTTCCTAGTGACGACCATAATCTGGTCTTTTTACAATTTAATTCTAACCCTAGTTGTTCACTGTGTGTAACAATCGCATCTACTAAATTTTGCAGGTCCTGTTCATTGTCTGCAATCAAGACTGTATCATCTGCATATCTAATGTTATTGATGCATCGTCCCCCAATGTTGATTCCTTCCATATCTTCAATATTTCTGAAAATACTTTCACTGTACAGGGAAAACAGATCTGGAGACATTACACATCCCTGTCTCACACCCCTTTTAATAGGCTGATATTGGCTTACTTCATTATCAACTCTTATGGCAGCTTGTTGTTTCCAATATATGTTTTTTACAAGTCTAAGATCTTTTCCATCAATTTGTAGATCTTCAAGCATCCTTATCATGTTGACATGTCTCACTTTATCAAAAGCCTTTGTGTAGTCAATAAAGCAAAGGTGTAGATCTTTGTTTACTTCTATAGAACGTTCGATTATGGTTTCTCAGTATATACACAGCATTTACTGTACCCTTGCCTTCCACAAACCCACATTGTTCTTCTCCTATTTCAGGTTGTATTTTCCTCCTAACTCTTTGCATGATAATTCTTAGCAAAATCTTTGTGATGTGACTCATTATACTAATTGTTCGATGTTGATCACATTCCAAGGCTCCCGATTTCTTTGGGATTGCAATAAATACAGAATTACATAACTCCTGAGGTATATTTCCAGTATCATATATTGTATTAAGCAGACTGGTAACTTTATCTATTCCATATTCTTCTAAAGCATTAATCATTTCTGTTGTGACGCTGTCTGAACCGGGGGTCTTGCCATATTTCATATGATTAAGAGCGTTCTGAACCTCCATCTTCAAAATTGTTGGCCCTTCATTATTATTCTGAACATCATACTGTTCGTCTCTGTTATCGTCATAAAGGTTTTTCACGTAATCTGACCATTCATGTAAGATCTGATCTTTTTCTATTATGACTCTTCCATCTTTTGTCTTTAGGCAGCCTGCTGATGTACGTATTCTTTGATTAGTAAGCTCCTGAATTCTTTTGTGCATTAGTTTCGCATTGTTACTGTTGTGTTGTTTTTCAATTTCTCTGCAATTTTTCTCAAGCCATGTTTCTTTTGCCTCCTTACATAAGGTTCTGACTTTTCTGTGAATTTCTTCATATTTGGACAGGATTATTTTTGTTCTGTCTTCTTGTTTCCATTAGTTGTAAAATTTCTTCAGTCATCCATGTCTTACGGCCCACTTTCTTTACTTTTGGAATAGTTTTTTCTGCTGCACAACTGATTGAATTCTTCATCATTTCCCATTGATCATCTACATCTTAAAATAGGATCTCTAGATCAGACAATATATCAAATTTGTTCTTTACTTCTATGTTAAAATTATCTTGTATTTCTTTGTCAGTTTTCAATTTGCACAAGGTCATATTTAGGGTTTCCTGCTGTATACTTGACTTTCTTTAACTTTACCCTCAATGTGCCTGTAATTAATCTGTGATCACTGTAACAGTCTGCATTTGGAACTGTTTTTACGACTGTTAACGCATTTCGAAACCTTTTGCTAATCAGGATGTAATCTATCTGGTTTTTAATCCTGCTGTCTGGACTCCTCCATGTCCATAATCTTCTAGGGTGCTGTTTAAACCAGGTGTTTCCTACAACCATTTCTTGTTCTTTTGCCCATTCTACAAGTCTGTATCCTCTTTCATTTCTCTCTCCCAAACCATGGTTGCCTACACTGCATCCATCGCCTTGCTGTCCTATTTTTGCGTTGAAATCACCCATTATGATATTTATTTCTGATTTTTTGCAGTTCTTCAAAGCAGACTCCATGTCATTATAAAATTCCTCTATGCTTTCTTCACTGCATTCACTTGTTGGGGCATATACTTGAATGACATTTATTTTAAAAGGTCTTCCATTTAATTTTACTAATAGGACTCTGTCTGACACAGCCTGATATCCTTTGACAGAATTTGATGTTTGCTTACGGGGTGTCAGGCATTGGTAGCACCTTTGGTAAGGATGGCTCTCATGTCCTTTCAGGACCCATCCCCCACTGGTCCAAGTCTGACACCCAGCTCGTGCCTGTGGCTCCTAGTAGCTGTCAGCATGCGACAGCGGCCACCCCCCGGGCAACAGCTGTGAGAGGCTGGCTAAACCAGGCATGGGTATCCGATTTGGTGTCAAACCAAGAGGTAAACTAGGGTATGCCTACCCAGCATGTGAAGACAGGATTCGGCAGACTGCGCGGAAGAAATCATTCCTGATTCAACGGGCAAGACGGCGTTTACCTGCAAAGCGTTGTGGAACGTAATGAGCACGGCAAGGCACGTAGAGCGCCCTGGTCATCCATTGCACCTGTAATCGTCTCCAATCGTCTTGACTTGTCTTGCCACTGGACTCAGATGGACTCAGGCGAGAGAGTGAGGTCGACGAATTGCGCAACTCTTCCTCACTTTAATCCAAGTCATCGCGCAAGTCATTCTTCATCCAACGTCACATATCACCTTCAAGCCCTGTGGCGATGGGCGAGCGGCAAAGCGGCAGGCGTGGGTACGCTGGCAGCCGTAGTCGCAGACCTGCACACAGGCGGCTCAGGCCATATGGTCGTCTTCTACTGACCGGAGCAGCAGTGGGATTCGGCAGCCCCCTGAGCGACTGAGCAGCCCTCTATAGGAACACACTGCTCACCTCCATAGCATGAGGAAGGGGCTAGAAAAGGTGCCCTAAACATTGTCTGCTTCATCACTACCTAACCAGCTAGCCGCGGTTGGTGGGTACCCTAACTGCGGTCGACATACAAAGAAAGATAAAACAAGCAAAGCTAAAAGAGTAAACCATATTCCCTTAAAAATTGGAACTTGGAATGTACGCACTCTACTTGACAGAGACGGCGCGTCGGGTCCAGAGAGACGAACAGCACTGATTGGGAGAGAGCTGGGCAGGTACAACATCGACATTGCAGCCTTGAGCGAGACACGACTTGCAGAAGACGGCCAAATCTGTGAAATTGGTGCCGGATACACATTTTTCTGGAGTGGAAGGAAAAGCGAGGAAAGACGCCAATCCGGTGTGGGATTTGCCATTAAGTCGGCCCTGGTCGGCAAATTAGCTGGATTTCCAAAGGCTATAAACGACAGGCTCATGACCATGAAGTTACCTCTGCTGAATGGAAGGAAGCACACAACCATTGTGAGTGTCTACGCACCAACTATGACCAACGAAGATGATGTCAAGAACAAGTTCTATGAGGACCTGCACAATGTATTAACATCTGTTCCCAAAGGAGACAAACTTATACTCCTTGGGGATTTCAATGCCAGAGTAGGCACGGACACCACCTCTTGGAGTGGCATTATTGGAAAGCATGGAGTCGGAAATTGTAACAGCAATGGACTCCGCCTCCTTCAGACATGTGCCGAACATGATCTCCTGATTACGAACACAATTTTCCGTCTCCCCATGAGAAATAGGACATCGTGGATGCACCCTCGCTCGAAATACTGGCACCTCATTGACTATGTCATCGTCAGGAGGAGTGATAGACAAGACGTTCGAGTGACAAAATCCATGTGTGGTGCCGAATGTTGGACAGACCATCGTCTCATTGTCTCGAAAATGAACATCCACATCAGGCCACCACGGCGTCCTCAAGGGGCGAAAATGCAAACAAAGCTAAATGTCACCCGCCTAAACAGCAAGAAAATGCAGCAGTCGTTTGAAAATATGCTGGAAGACCGCCTCAAGCTCAATGCTGAAGCTAAACAGGATACAGAAACAGAATGGAGAGCCCTAAAGGACACAATTTACAACACTGCTATGGAAATCCTGGGTCCAGCCCCCCGAAAGCATAAAGACTGGTTTGATGAAAATTCCGAAGACATCAACCAATTGCTGGCCGAGAAACATCTTCTCCTCAAGGCACATTTGAATGACCCAAAGTCAACATAAAAAAAAAAGATGCTTTCAAGAACATTCAGAGAGTAGTGCAGCAGAAACTTCGGCACATGCGGGACTCCTGGCTGAGCAGCAAAGCTGATGAAATTCAGGGCTTTGCTGACAGACATAATATGAAAAACTTCTACGACTCACTGAAAGCGGTCTATGGTCCTTCATCACCAGGCATAGTTCCCCTCCTCAGTGCAGACGGGGGAACATTGGTCACCGATAAGAAAGAAATCCTCCAACGCTGGGCAGAGCATTTCAGCAAAATCTTAAATGCAACTTCCTTCTTCGATGATGAAACCATCAACTGCCTTCCTCAAGTTCCCACCAATGAGACACTTGATGACCTGCCAACCATAGTGGAAATAAACAAAGCCATCCAGCAACTCTCCAGCGGCAAGGCACCTGGTCCTGACTCCATCCCAGCAGAGATATACAAGGCAGGTGGGCCGGTCCTAACAGAGCAGCTTCACCAAGTCTTCACAAACATATGGATGAACGAGACCATGCCACAAGATTTTAAGGACGCGTCAATATCCACCTTTACAAACGTAAAGGAAACCGCCAATCCTGTGACAACCACCGAGGCATCTCCTTGCTTTCAATTGCAGGGAAGATACTCGCCAGAATTCTTCTCAATCGCCTCACAGCCCATCTCGATCAAGGTCTTCTTCCTGAGAGTCAATGTGGCTTCAGAAAAGAACGTGGAACTGTTGACATGATTTTCGCTGCAAGGCAGCTGCAAGAGAAATGTCAGGAACAGAACTGCGAAATGTTCTCCACTTTCATTGACCTTACCAAGGCTTTTGATACAGTCAGCAGAGAAGGACTGTGGAAGATTATGGCAAAATATGGCTGTCCACGAAAGTTTGTCCAAATAGTGCGGCTATTTCATGACGGCATGCAGGCAAGAGTACAGGAAAATGGTGAACTGTCTGAACCCTTTCCTGTCACCAATGGAGTGAAGCAAGGATGTGTCCTGGCACCAACACTGTTCAGCCTCATGTTTTCAGCCATGTTGATGAATGCCTTCGAGAACGACGACATTGGAATAGACATCAACTACCGTATGGATGGAAAGTTATTCAATCTCAGAAGGCTGAAAGCTAAAACCAAAATTAACAGCGGCACCGTCAGAGAGCTCCTGTTTGCTGATGATTGCGCTCTATACGCCAACTCAGAGGCGGACATGCAACATAATGTTTCAGCTTTCTCACATGCCTGTGCCAACTTTGGGCTCAATATCAACTTGGAGAAGACTGTAGTTATGTACCAGCCAGCTCCAGGGAATAATCACACTGTGCCGAATATCAAAGTGAATGATCATAGACTAAGTGTTGTGGACAAATTCACCTATCTTGGCAGCACCGTGTCACAAGCTGCCACAATCGATGACGAAGTGAATGCAAGAATCTCCAAGGCCAGTGCAGCCTTTGGCAGACTGTACAAGAATGTATGGGACAGAACTGGAATAAGCCTGCAAACAAAGCTAAAAGTCTACAAAGCAGTTGTATTATCCACACTGCTATATGCTTGTGAAACCTGGACTGTTTATCAGCGACACGCTAGGAAATTAAACCACTTCCACACAGTCTGCCTAAGGAAGCTACTGAAGATTAAATGGCAAGACAAGATTCCAGACACTGAAGTCCTAGAAAGAGCATCCATGCCCAGTATCCACACTCTACTGATGAAGAATCAGATTCGCTGGGCTGGTCACTTGACTCGCATGCCAGATCACAGGCTCCCTAAACGAATTTTCTACAGCGAACTGCGTTGTGGTAAACGCTCCCAAGGTGGCCAGAGGAAACGTTTTAAAGACACTCTGAAAATTTCACTGAATACTTTTGGAATTCATCATGACACCTGGGAGGCTGCAGCCAGAGACCGAAATTCGTGGCGTGCATCATTGCGCAAAGGTGCAGTCATATGTGAGGCAACCAGGACTGCAAGAGCGGTGAAGAAAAGGCAGGACAGAAAAACCACTGCAGGAAATCCTCCTCCAGAGACGTCAAGCATTCTTTGCCCACATTGTCAAAGACCATTTCGAGCCAAAATAGGCCTTATCAGCCATCTTAGAACCCACGGCTCCACACCTTCAACCCCACTGGATGAAATGAATGGTCATCATCATTCTTGATGGACCAACATCATAATGGCTACACCCCTTTGCTGTTCTTCTCCCCCAGAGTAAATAATCTTACAATCCTCTCCTGTCCTTATCCCTGCTCCTTTCCATCTCGTTTCCGATATTCCTAATATGTTAATCTTCTCTCTCTTCATTTCTTTTTTTGATGTTTTCTAACTTTCCATCTGCATTCATTGTTCTAACGTTCCAAGTTCCTACTTTCAATGATATTAATCTGTTGCACCTAGTAGCCTGTTGACGGTCTGGAGTCACCTGGTCAATATCACAACGTTTAAAAATAAAATAAAAAGCCCGGTTTCGATGGTTTTTCGAACACACGACAACCGGCCTGGTAGACAAGAGGGCCAGTCATTCCTCTACCACAGCTCCCTATGGTGAGTTGGTAGGTATATTTTTAATCATGGAATAAACAGCAAAGGTTGAAGTAATAGTTTAAGATAAGGTGAGCTGGTTGGTATATACTTCTGCATTAAATTAACGGTTATAGTAATAGTTCAAGATAAGGTGAGCTGGTTGATATATAATTCTTCATGAAATTGACAGCTTTGTTTGAAGTAATAAACCCGTCTATCTTTCATTGTATCGATATTAATTATCTTTTTTAAATCAAATTATCTGTCTATCTTAATCTACCTACCTACCTACCTACCTACTTACCTACCTACCTACCTACCTATCTACCTACCTACCTATCAGTCCCTCTGTCTCTGTCTCTCTCTTACTCTTTCTCTCTCTCTCTCTCTCTCTCTCTCTCTCTCTCTCTCTCTCTCTCTCTCTCTCTCTCTTTCTATTTATGTCTGTCGTTCCGTCAGTCCATCTATCTGCATATCTATCTACATATATATTTGTCTCACCCTTCCTTCCTTCCTTCCTTCCTTCCTTCCTTCCTTCCTTCCTTCCTTCCTTCCTTCCTTCCTTCCTTCCTTCCTTCCTTTCTTTCTTCAGTTCAGTATTATTTCTTTCGCAAAGTAAAAATATCGCACACAAAACTTCCGTCACATGTTTATGTTGTCAAAACACGCACAGATTATTTGTGGAACAGCCGTTCAACAGTCAGCCAGGGCGGTACAACTCTCCCTCTGCAGCCTACAGAGAGAGAGAGAGAGAGAGAGAGAGAGAGAGAGAGAGAGAGAGAGAGAGAGAGAGAGAGAGAGCTGCACTTTAGACAAATCGTAACCAAGCTAATCGATAACTTCTTAGATCCACACAGTTTGTGTTTCATGAGACAACAGACTTTAATCTCTGGTCCGCAGATTGCAGTGTAACCTGAACAGTATGATTGTTACTGTGAAAGCCTAGGTCAGCGATTCTCAAACTGTCGCAGAGAACAGAACCCCAACAATCTTGGTTAGTTCTCTACTGGAGTCCACGACGTTAGGGCAGTTTTCAGTTGTTCCAGGGCGCCAGCTGCCCCACAGAATAATAGTAAATTGCTAGTTTTTAAACAGTGTTTCTTTCGTGTCATCATCCTGGAACTTTATAAGTAGCTATCGACCAGACAGATCAGTTTGAAAAGAAGCGAGAATAGACCGAGATAAATTATGCTGGATGGGCTGAGCTGGTGGCATGGAGAAATATCATCAATTGAGTTGTTCCAGAACATCAAGGTTAGAGATCTGAGGAGAGACAAGAACGTCTATTTCAAATGGCAGGGCACGTGATGTAATGATCGTGAGTGATGTATTAATTAGTTTCATAGGGTAACTATATGTAACTTAGAATGAGAATTTGTAGAGGGAAAGGGCACACATAATCAAATAATTATATATATATATATATATATATATATATATATATATATATATATATATATATATATATATATATATATATATATATATATCCATCATGTGCCATACCGGAAAGCGTGGGCGGTCATGATTCGCAATTTCACTCGATCACCGGAGTCGTGGATAAGCTCAGTGTTCCTGTCTCAACCATGCCATGTGGCCAAGCAATCCAGGTATTTACTTCTTGGTCTTCCCCTAGTCTGTTCCCTTCGATCTTGCCAGTTATCACCAAGTTCTCCAATTCATTTCTTCTCATAACATGTCCAAACATTTTTTGACTGTCTACGTCTAATTTCTCTAAACAATTTACGATTTCCATTTGTTTCCTGTAATACTTGATCATTGCTTTCTCTGTATGTCCATGGTATTCTTTGCATTCTCCTCAGAAACCACATTTCTACAGCCATGAGATGCTTTTCAGTTGAGTGCTCATTGTCCAAGTACAGGCTCTATGTAGCACCTCAACACTCTTTTTCTCGTTTCAATTGACATCTTTTTATTGGTCAGAATGTTTTTCATCTTGCTAAAGGCTACTTTCGCCATGGCGATTCTTGTTCTAATCTCTTCAAGGCATCTCCCATCAGATGTTATGACTGTTCTGAGATAATTGTACCGATTCACTTGTTGAAGAATATTCCCATTTACTTGTATATTACATTGTGGTATTTCTTTCTTCCTAGTGACGACCATAATCTGTGTCTTTTTACAATTTAATTCTAACCCTAATTGTCCACTGTGTGCAACAATCGCATCTACACATTGTTGCAGGTCCCGCTCACTGTCTGCAATCGTGTCATCCGCATATCTAATGTTATTGATGTTTCGTCCTCCAATGCTGATTCCATTTATATCTTCCACATTTCTGAAAATATTTTCACTTTATTGGGGGAAAAAAAAGATCTGGAGACATTACGCATCCCTGTGTCACACCTCTCTTAATAGGCTGATATTGTCCCACTTCATTATCAATCCTTATGGCAGCTTGTTGTTTCCAATATATGTTTTTATAAGTCTAATGTCTTTCCCATCAGTTTGTAGATCTGCAAGCATATCTACCATGTTGACATGTCTTACTCTATCGAAAGCCTTTGTGTAGTCAATAAAGCAAAGAGGTATATCTTTGTTTACTTCTATAGAACGTTCAATAACTGATCGCAGCATATACACATCATTTACTGTACTCTTTCCTTCTACAAACCCACATTGTTCTTCCCCTATTTCAGGTTGTATTTTCTTCTTCACTCTTTGCATGATAATTCGTAGAAAACTTTTCGCGATGTGACTCATTATACTAATTGTTCTATGTTGATCACATTCCACGGCTCTTGATTTCTTTGGGATTGCAATAAATACAGAATTACATAATTCAGAAGGTATATCTCCGGTATCATATAATGTGTTTAGCAATCTGGTGACTTGATCTATTCCATATTCTTCTAAAGCTTTAATAATTTCTGTTGTGATGTTATCTGAACCTGGGGTCTTGCCAGCTTTCTTATGTTTAATAACATTCCAAACTTCCATCTTCAAAAATGGTGGACCTTCATTATTAAATGGAATATCATACTGTTCATCTATGTTATCATCATAAAGGTTTTTCACATAATCTGACCATTCATATAGAATCTGATTTTTTTTCTATTATGAATTTGCCATCTTTAGTTTTTAGATAGCCTGCTGATGTACTTGTTCTTTTATTAGTAAATTCCTGAATTCTTTTGTGCACTAATTTGGTATTTTGACTGTTGTGTTGGTTTTCAATTTTTATACAATTTTTCTCAAGCCATGCTTCTTTTGCCTCCTTACATAATATTCTGACTTGTTTGTAGGAGTAAGTGTGCACGTTGGTATGGCAAGACAACAATTATTTTATAGCAAGTGGTCAAGTTATGAGTGCAAGTGGACATGTTGTCAGGTCCAGTGGGCAAATTGATAGGGTCAGTGGGTAAGTTGTCGGGGCATTTCGACAAGTTGTGAGAACCAGTGGTCAAATTGAAAGGACCAGTGGGTAAGTTGGCGGTGCACTTCGACAAGTTGTGGGTGTCAGTGGGCAAATTTATAGGGCTAGTACCGAGGCAATTCGACAAGTTGTACAAGCAAGTGGCAAAGTTGTTAGGACAATTCGACAAGTTGTGGGTGTCAGTGGGCAAATTTATAGGGCTAGTACCGAGGCAATTCGACAAGTTGTGGGTGTCAGTGGGCAAATTTATAGGGCTAGTACCGAGGCAATTCGACAAGTTGTGGGTGTCAGTGGGCAAATTTATAGGGCTAGTACCGAGGCAATTCGACAAGTTGTGTAATATGAGGGACACTTCTGTCTGATTTGAGGGATTCATTTGTCTTCAATGAGGGACACTTCTGTCTGATTTGAGGGATTCATTTGTCTTCAATGAGGGACACTTCTGTCTGATTTGAGGGATTCATTTATCTTCAATGAGGGACACTTCTGTGTTATTTGAGTGACACCTTTGTGTGACAGAAGGGACATTTAATAGCCAGGCGGCCTTAATTCCTCAGGTACAAGACCCCCATGCCATACACCGCAAGGTACTCTATTGGAAGTAAATGACAATCTTTTGACAGATTGTACAGAGCCCAATACTTTTTACTTTACGACAACACTTCTGATTTGTGGTAGAACCTCCGGTTGCACAAGTCCGAATGCACTTTCAATTATTCGTATAAAATAAGAACCTAGAGATATTACCCCCCGGGTAGTATATCAAATATCTAATCGCACGGGTAGATAGAGCCCGTTATCTTGGATGGAATCTGTCTAGAGGAAGCAAACCGTACACAAACGTATGTTTATGTCTGACACTCTGACCTCAGAGACGCATAACGTCATAACTTGGTGTGGTGCACTCTTCTCCTTGAAAGAGAACTGGAGAAGCAGAATAACCAACCTTCCTCAGACAGCGGCGAAAATATAGGGTGTTGTATTTTAAATGACTGTGAAGTGTTTGAAATATTGCCGGTCCAAGTTTTGTATTCACCCTCTGTAAAGTTTAAAATTGTTTGCATATCCTTTACAGAACATAGCTGTCAACATCAGCATCTTTCAGCTGATTGTTGATTTCTTGGCAAGATTACGCTCAGTAGTTTGCCATTGCTTTTTGAGCGGCCGGCTCACATACCCCGTAAGTTACCGACGCGATTCGAACCACTGCTGATTCTCACCGTCGTCACGTTACTTAGAGAGTATACGAGATTACGGAGAAAAGCTGCTAACCTCTAGGCCTGTGAAGTTTGCGCATCATAATAACAAACCATAAATACAAAACTTGGACCGGCAATATTTTCAAACACTGCACAGTCATTAAAAATACATCCTGTATAAGAAGTGCAGGCTGCTCCGAATGGTTGGTTGGTTAGTTGCAAATTCCCTGGACATACCCTTAAGTCAGGTGCTTTGGTGTTCATGTCGTCTGCACCCTGTACAGAGAAATCGTCCCTGTTGACTTCGACAAATGTCCTGTTGCTATGAAAGCTCCTCTTGCAGCCTTGTCTGGAACAGGGATATTCTATAAACTCCATAGCGGCAGGCTTGTTTCTCCGTGACATTAAGACGTGGACAAGGCCTTAGGTTCGTACAGGAATACGAACAGCTGTGCCATTTGTGGGTTGTGCTCAATCTGTAAAATTATTCAGTCACAAACTAACAATATTGCATGTCCACCATGTTGACTTTCTAGGAATTGTATGTTCAGTAGTTTGCCATTGCTTTCTGCAACGAGACTTCAAAGTTTGGGTCCACTTTTATACGGGTGTACGGGTTGAATCGCCTAACTCAACATCAGCCCACTGGAATTTTAATGACAGCGCTGTTATACTTTCGACCACATCAACTGCTGTGTTAAAACGATTGCTGTATGGGGCAGAAATAGCTACGGTGATAGAACTGCATGCACTGATCCACCTGTGACTGGAACAGCCTGGTCTGAACCACACTACTTAAAAGGTATGGAGGTTCAGTTTAGCACATTGGTTAGCACGCTTGCCTGCAAGTCCAGGCGTCTTGTGTTCGACTCCCCCAACAGGTGAAGTTTGGAAACTTGTCCTGGACTCCCAGGTTGTCGCCACCTAAAATAGGTACCAAGAAACGCCACGGAAAGTAAAGGCGCGCCGTGATATTGACCACATGACCAGTCGAGCGTTGACTGGTCTAGAAACATGGCTATCACCATATGCAACAATTTATATCTCCCCTCGATGTGTATGGAACTGAATAATACAAAGAACTAATTCTCGAACTGCAACAGTACATACCGTATGGATAAAAGAAAAATATAATAGTATTTCTTAACAATGCCACGTTCGCTATTCCATCGATCTTTTTATTAGAAGATATTGAATGATATTTAATTTTTAAAGTGCACAACAAACTCTCCCCTCTCTCTCCCTCCTCTCTCTCTCTCTCTCTCTCTCTCTCTCTCTCTCTCTCTCTCTCTCTCTCCGCCGTTAGGATATGGCCGTCTGCGTACATGTACGCACTGCACAGTCGCTAGAACCGGCACTGATTGTGGGAGCTTGTACGCACTGCACAGCCGCTAGAACCGGCACTGATTGTGGCAGCCTGTACTCAGATTGTATGGAATTCAGCAAGTTTATAATTATTATTATTTTATTTTTACATAAACATGTTTATAAATTCTCATCTTCTGTTAAAACAAAACATTCCATTTTCAAATACGTGCATTGATATGGCTCTGTAATCTAGTGGAATAAAGTTTTCATAATAATTTGCGGTGTATTTTCTCAAGAGAAGTCGCTGACACAAAACGAAATGCAAGCTCTTGAAGATTAGAACTCTAATGGCATGTTGTTTGTAGCGAAAAAGCTTTGAACTCGCGTAAAAGAAAGTTATGCTTTAAAATTTTTTTGGAAATAATAATTTTATTTTAAAAAAAATGTAATGACAACACTTTTTTCTGAGGTTGCTTTCTGATCAAAATAGTGAAAAGTAGAACTCTCAACACACCAAACAACAGTGTCTAATTCACCTTTCAGTTTTTGGTTTCAAAATAGGGTATTTGCTGCAAAACGTGGGTTATGCCGATAGTGCTATTGATCAGCTGCAGCTTGAACATCATTTTGTTTTGAGAATTAATATTTAAAAAAAAATGGACTTCGCAATGAGTTGATGACAATGTACTTTACGTGGTTTGTAGAATTCCTCTCCCCATCTATTTTGCAATAAAACTCTTAGTTAGAAGACATGGGAAAGCATGATAGAGATGGATGGCCCCAGAGAACCGTAAAGGCATATTAAGGAACATATCAAAAGAACAACAGTTCTATATTTAACAAAAAGTTGCAGTTTCTTCGCAGAACGTTGCGAGCTACGCCCCCCTCCCCCCATCTCACGTTTATTTACTAGGTAATTTTACGTTTAGTAATTTGCTATTGCTGTCTGAATTAGCTGTCAACTTGAAGTGCAACTGACTAGTGTAGGGAATAGACCTGCTACCCCGCCGCCAACGCACTAGAAGTTTAAGCGCCAGCATATCAAACAAGCGCGGTCACGCAGACCGCTAGTTCCTATATAGGAGATAAGTACATAATTTCTACCAACACTGGTGCACTTATCCCGTCGTTTTATCAGTCCTTCTAAACCGGCTGCATAGAACTGCGTGCTCTGTTTTCTAAATCACGTTTTTACTTCACATTCATCTTCGGCGTCGTTCGCGAAATGTCTCCCACCAAGGTGGGTTGTCAGTGTTTATGCTGACAAATGTTTGTCCCGTAAAGCGGTGCATAGTTGGGTAGACAAAGGAAAAAGTTACGAGGGCGAGTCAATAAGTAAGTCACACAGTTATGTGGGATGGTCGGTAAATTAAAACAAAGCACTCAATTATATGTTGCCGGTTTGGGAGGACTGATAACACAATTTGATAAGTGCATCAATGTTGGTGGAAATTATGTTGCGAAATAAAGGGACAATGTATGTATAAAAATTAACTAGTTTCAAGTTGTTATCACATGTAGTTATTTTTCTACAGTCATTTGTGACTTACTTATTAACTTACCCTCTTACTAATAGGTATCTGTGGTAGCGCAGTTGCTAGCACGTGTGCCCGCCGGTCTGGTGTTCGAATCTCCATTGAGGTGGATTTACCCAAAAATTGTATCCAGACTGACTGGTGTTAGTAGTAATTGCACAGTCTAAAACAAGACGGAATGTTCCTGCTTGTGAGTAATGGAAGAAATGGACCAACAAAAAACAAACACTTAATAAATACACCGCTAATTGAAATGAAAGAAATGAACGAACACAGAATAATAACTTACTACACAGCGTGTTGCATCGGAATGCCCCAAACTACCTTTGGCCATTGTTTGAATATAATGCTAGACACAGTAAACGATTAAATTTATTACACCTTCCGAAGCCTAGGATAGACTTATACAAAACAAGCTTAACGTACTCTGCAGCTCAGCTGTGGAACAATCTTCCACATGAAATAAAAGACATCATCAATCCCTATACATATAATCGCAAATTATTTGAACACTATCTCAGTACGGATTACCTTCCCCCTTAATAATAGAAGTAATAATATAATAAAACCCTAGTATAACAGCCAGTCCCCTTTTGGTAGTCCAGTATATTCCACGTAGCTAATAAATACCACACCAGTTATTACTATTACTGAGTCGTGTAGTATTTATTTTTAATTTTTTCAACATGCCTTTATAATGCATATATTTTATATTGTTGCTGTTTTCAGTTAGCCTTGAATGATGTGTGAATGGTATAATGTATGAAAGAGAGTGATAAAAGGGCAGAATGTTAGACGGGCCTTCGTGCCCAATTCTTAACCCTTTCAAAATAAAGTTTTGTTGTTGTTGTTGTTGTTGTTGTTGTATATTCACTCTTTGCGTTGTTTTGATTATTCCCCTTTGGATCGACAAGCGTCACGACAGAGAATCGAAACAATGTTTGATGTATCCTATTAGTATGTTCCTGAATGGTATGGCGTATATGAAGGTAGATACAGTCCTACAAAACATACTGTTGTGTTTTGTATTAAGTGTTAGGCCTTCACATTTTGTAGCCCACCGAATAATGAGTGCAGCAGCTAATTCTCTTCCAGGCAGCCATTTCCTCGCTAGGAATTCTCATTATCCTGTATACATGTTTTGAGTTTGGGTAGATATTAGAACCTTCCTGTTTGGGTTGAATCAGTACCGTCCTGTTTAGGTCGGTATCAGAACCATCCTGTTTAAGTTTATAGCAGAACCGACTTGTTTAAGTTGATATCAAATCCGTTCTGTTTGGGTTGATATCAGAACAGTCCTGTTTGAGTTTATATCAGAATTTCCATGTTTGGATAGATATCCGAACTGTCCTGTTTGGGTAGATATCAAAACCTCCCTGTTTGGGTTGATATAAGAACCGTCCTGTTTGGGTAGATATCAGAACATCTCTGTTTGGGTTAATATCAGAAACGTCCTGTTTGAGTTGATATTAGAACCGTCCTGTTTTGGTTGATATCAGGACCGTCTTGTTTGGGATGATATCAGAACCGTCCTATTTGGGAATTATAATCCCAATTTTTAACGAATTCTGCCACTTCGTCGTGGTTCCTCTTTCGAGGTGGATGCGTCTTCCCTGGGCATGCACCTGAAAGATGAGTGTGTCCGACTCCGGCATGCATGTGTGCAATGTTTGCTTCACGCAGCCAGATTCCGTCGAAGGTCATGGGCTCTACACGTGGGCATGTTGTCTGTCCTAATAATTGTGCTTTGACAGCGACCTTGCAACCAACTCTTTGCAATTGTCAACTGCTTCCGGATTCTTTACGTGTACAACTTGCACTAGAACTTCCTGTTTTTTTCGTCATTATCTGAGAAACTAGGCATTCGATCTCATTATCCAAAAACATCAAAGGGTCGTGTTGATATCTTTAGATATCAGCGGTTATTGGAAAAATAGTCAGATTTATGCTGAGATCAAATCCGGTTTCTTCTGAGCTTGAAGTGGACGCCGGCACCTCTCAGCCACGAGATTGTCCCTTCTGGGGGGGGGGGGGGGGGGGGGAAATTGAACCTTGACCACTGTTTTTGTAAGCAAGCGCGATAACCACTAGACTGGTACAGTTCATATGGTATGTTATACCTCTTGCCAAGTACATACACGAGAGCTGGATGCTGCGCAAATGTCAAACTCCAGACAATCGATATCGTAGTGTCTAATTATCAGTCTATTAGCCCCGCTTAGAGGTTACAACATATACCTTTCATGTTGTACTCAACAATAATTCTTACCGCATATTTATGTTTTGACTTATATTAGTTTAAAGCAACGTATTTCCTTGGTGAATTTAAAAACAGGCGTAATATATAAAATATTGCACGATTTCTTGCGTGACGTATTTCGCTGCATCTTGTCAGGTGCATAATGCAGCGTTATACAGCATATGAAGTAAATAACCAAATAATACTTTGGCTGAAATACTAAATTCATAGTCACCGATATTGTTCGTATATGGAGTATGTTATCCCCATGGAAATATAACATTTAACAGGAAGTCCTTCAGTTTGCATAACACATGGGCGATTCCAACTACGCTATGTAAAGGATAAACAACAAACTTTACTTATTTCACTTCGTAACATTTGGGAGCCAAGAGTAGTAGTTATAAATGTGGGATTCGGGTAGGATTTGCCGGAGCCTCCGGTAATTGACCTTGACCTCGGCTGATTTTCACTCCCCCTCGGTCATATAGTTGGGTGGGTAAGGGGGTGGTATCTAGGTCATATCTAAGGGCGATAATTCTAAGATTTTATGTTTCTAAGGACAGATAACTATTGAGTGGGTGTATAAAAATTTTAATTAATTATTAAAAAATAAAATAAAATAAATAAAAAATAAAAATAAATAACGACGGGGTGCGGGGTGGTGGCGAGGGGGTGGGCGCGTGGGGTGAGGCTAGGCGGTTCGGGTTTAAACACTATCAGGTATATAATAATTTTTATTAAATCATGTATAAACAATACAATGCATATTAAATAAGTAGCGGCATAGTGGAAAATTCTGGAAGGTAGTACCGGGGAGTTATACGTCGGCAAGTGTGGGAAAATCTCCGGCGGGTGTGACGGTGGTCGGTTCATAACAGACGTGGAGGGGGTGCATACGGAAAAGTCATTAAGTAACGGGTTGTAAAAACGTGGGTGAGTGGTGTGTTAAAATATTTTGAACTGTTAGCGCATTGGTGGTGTACATTAGTACGAATAGAAGGAATAGGTGCGGTGGGGATAGTAGTGGGTATGGGTTAGTGAAATTAGTTGATAAGGGTGGTTATTAGTGCTATGTAGATGTTCATAGTAGCTTATTCACTAACATAACACGTGTTACAAATGAAACCTTGAAAGCTAAAGATCGCTGATTGTAATGGATATAGTGTAGTATCATTCGGTGGTAAGGGGTGGGTACCAGGTATTAGTGGTCAACAGATGGTCAAGTAGTGGTCAAGTGGTGGTCAAGTGAGGAAATTTTAGGGAAAAGTGGTTATAATGATAGGGTGATGCTTAAAGGGTGGTAAATTAGTGGTCAAGCAGTGGTCAAGTAGTGGTCAAGTGGTAGTCAAGTGAGGAAATTTTAGGGAAAAGTAGTTGTAATGATATGGTGATGATTAAAGGGTGATAAATTAGTGGTCAAGCAATGGTCAAGTGGTGGTCCAGTGAGGAAAATTTTAGGGAAAATTGGTCATAGTGACATGGTGATGGTTAAAGGATGGTAAATTAGTGGTAAATTAGTGGTAAAGCAGTGGTCAAGTGGTGGTCAAGTAAGGAAAATTGTAGGGAAAATTGGTCGTAGCGACATGGTGATGGTTAAAGGATGGTAAATTAGTGGTCAAGTAGTGGTCAAATAGTGGTCAAGTGATGAAATTTTAGGGAAAAGTGGTTGTAATGATATGGTGATGATTAAAGGGTGGTAAATTAGTGGTCAAGCAGTGGTCAACCAATGGTCAAGTGAGGACATTTTAGGGAAAAGTGGTTATAATGATATGGTGATGATTAAAGGTGGTAAATTAGTGGTCAAGTAGTGGTCAACCAATAGTCAAGTAGTGGTCAAGTGAGGAATTTTTAGGGAAAAGTGGTTGTAATGATATGGTGATTATTAAAGGGTGATAAATTAGTGGTCAAGTAGTGGTCAACCAATGGTCAAGTAGTGTTCAAGTGGTCGAGTGACCACTTAAATTGTAGAGGACGATGTCCCTAAGATTATGGTAGTGGTTAAAGTGATCGATGACATGGTCAAGTAGCGGTCAACCAGTGGTCAAGTGGTCGAATGAACACTTAAAAGGTAGAGAAAAGTACGTATATTGAAACGGTGATGGTAAAATGGTCGACAACGTGGTCAAGCAGTGGTCAAGTAGTGCTCAACCAGTGGTCAACCGCTCAAGTGAGAAAATTGTAGGGTATGGTACGTGTAGTGAAACAGAGATGGATAAATTAAGTAGTGACGTTGTCAAGTAGTGATCAAGTAGCGGGCAAGTACTGGTCAAATGGTCGAGTGACCACTTAAATTGTAAGGGAAAGTACGTGTAGTGAACCTGTGTTGGTTAAAGTGATCGATGACGTGCTCAAGTAGTGGCCAAGTAGTGGTAAATGGTCGAGTGACTACTTAAATTGTCGGTGAAAGTAGGTATAGTGACATGGTGATGATCAAGAGTTGGTCAAGTGGTGCTCAAATAGTGGTCAAGTAGTGGTCAAGTAGTCGAATGACCACTTAAATTATAGGGTATGGTACGTGTAGTGAAACGGTGATGGTAAAATAAGTAAGGACATAGTCAAATAGTGGTCAAGTACTGGTGAAGTAGTGATCAAGTGGTCGAAGGATCACTTAAATTGTAGGGTATGGTATGTGTAGTGACATGATGATGGTTAAAGTGATCGATGAAATGATCAAGACGTTATGCCGACTGCTAAGCTCAAAAAGTAATGTCCTTACTATCGACAATTTCCCTGACAGGAGCGCCTCGAGCACTGATTTTGTATTGATCAATAGCACCTAGTGGTACAGTCAACACACATGGACAATAGTTACATCCGGTCAAAGATGGCGTCGCACCCTATCACACATGGGTAATTGCTACAACCAAACTACGTCTCATTCACTAAAACTGGTCAAATATGGTGTCACATCCGGTCACAGGGGTAATGGGACATCTGAGACACGTGGTTAAGAGGGAAACTATAGAAAAAGGGTGTCCTATCGGTTGTCGAGTCAGGGAACCTAACGTATGATGATCACTGTGTATAGGAGTGAATACACTGCATCATCAACACTGCATCATCAACACTGCATCCGAAGGGTAAAATGGTCACCCCCTTCTCTCTCTTTTCTATAACCGTGTAGTCCTAGTGTTATCCGGTTACACCAAAGGACACCCGAGCATCAACACAACAAACTGCCCCGATTCAACCTTAGGCAATGCACGTAACATGACAGGTCACATGTCCGCCGTCATAACCAGCGACGTTATCACGTATCAAATTAGACATCCACACTTTCATTTCCTTTCTATGTGGCCATAGTGTCTTTACATCTTTCTCCAGAAAGCCATTTCCAAGACCAATATATGTTTTTTCAGTGTACCTGCTCAGTGCCACACTTCACAACCAGACAAAAGTACACCTTCTATGTACCAATTCAACCGTCAAATAAGAAAATATGTTAAACAAAATATTAAAATTATTGGTCAAATACAGAAATATCGCAACCAAACTTATAAAAAGAAGGAAAATATTGACCAAGTAACGAAATATCTCGTCGAAACTTATAAAAATGTAGGAAACTTTGTTAACCAAATGTGAAAAAACAAAACAAATATTGATCAAGTAAAGAAATAACTCCTCCAAATTTATGAAAAGTACGAAACCTTGGTACCCAAATGCGACAAATGTAGGTCAAATACTGAAATATTTTGTCCAAACTTATGAAAGGTAGAAAATTGTCTTAACCAACTGGGGTAAATATTGCTCAAACTAAGAAACATGTCGACAGAAGTATGAAATTACGTGAACCAAAGTAATAAAATTGTTGGCCAAATATGAAAAAGTATCGGTCAAACTTATAGATGTCTCGTTTAAACTTATAACATGTATGAAAATTTGTTAGGTAAAGAAGGAAAATATTGACCAAGTAATGAAATATCGCATCCGAACTTATAAAATGTACGAGTTAACCAAAGGCGAAAAGGCCAAAACACAAAATGTCTCGACCAAGCTTATAAAAATCTAGGAAAAAATATTACAACTAAAATATTGATCAAAAGGTATAAATCCAAACATTATAAAAATAACCAAATGTGAAAAATATCATCCAAAGACAGAAATATTTCAACTAAACTTATAAATAAATCAACAAAACGTGTGAAAAGTTTTGGTCAAGTACAGAAATAGCTATGGAAAAAGTAAGTCCACAAAACTAAGAAAAAAAATGTAACTTCTGTAGTCAAATGTGTCTTATCTGAAAAGACATTTCACAATACATAATCACCACCACTTTCCTTGTTTTACGTTACCGAAGGCCTTCACCGTATCTGGTACAGAAACCCTTATACATCACTCATCTCTCCACACTCTTGGTTTCTTTCTAATACAAAGTGGTCACATCACCAAGAACTTCAAACCTCCATTGTACACGTGCTCCATTGAAACACCCATGACAGTTAACAACATGTATGGCCATGTAATCTGTGAGTCCATCGGGGATAGTTCATCCGAGTACTCGTCACCAAAGATCCATTTCCCATGGCTGACATCTTCAACTTGCTATACCACATCTTATTCTAACATATACTTTACATGAAATTTCCCAAATTTGGGGATCTATTAAAGAATACGTAATGAGATACACAAAGACACCAAGAACATATCAGACAAAACAACTCACAAACCAGACTTAGAACTAAAACTTAAACCATATCAGATGAACCACCCAACAAGTACTACTAGAACTCAAAACATAACGATATTAAGGAAACGCATACTTACACATTGTCAGACATTAGATTTAAATCCCCTACTACTAACATATCACTGGTGTCGAATTCCCGTTTCACAAAAACACCCTCTTGTCAGTTGTTAGTGAAAACCATTACACCAGTCCAGATTGTGACTCGTAGAATCTACACTCACACAGGATCTATTAAAGAATACGTATGAGATACACCAAGGCAACAAGAACATATCATACAAAACAATTCACAAACTAAAACTTAAACCATATCAGATGAACCACCCAACAAGTACTACTAGAACTCAAAACATAACGATATTAAGGAAACGCATACTAGTTTATTTCTGTTTATAACTGTTTTAATATGGCAGAGAGAAACATGGTAATTAGACTATATCTGCCTTCTTCACTGCTGTCCTTTGTTCGATGACTTTTCTTCTGTGCTTGTCCTTCAGGACTGGATTCAAAATTTTTTTTCCAAGTCTTGTACACGCCTTTCAAAATGCTCACGTTCTCTGATTACATGGTGCCAGTTACCATTGCGTTCTTCGGTGCCAACAGTATGGACTGTCAAGAAGTGAGGTTCTGGTGCAAAATTAACCTGTGGAGGTAAATAAAACACATTGAAACTTACAAGACGGCCACACATACTACTTCACTAAAGAAAAAACAGTAAAAAAAATTCATGATGAGAAGTGGTAAAAGGCATCAAAAACAGACTGTCGACATTCTATTGGTCACGTCTTGAGAAAAGGTAAAGGTATAGTCACTGATGGTTTGTAGTATAGAGAGATGTACATAGAAAACATGTATAGCAGCTAGGTCTTCTGTATTAGACATGTTTACAAAAATACACATGTGAACTATGATCATTACTACCCATACACACCTTATTCGTTGATGACGAACACCTTCGGACACCGACAGTAGGATAGTTTTCGTTCCACAACACATTAATTTTCTTGAGAGACTCTGGGGCATGACTACTATCCAAAAGGTCAATATCTTCATCTGAAGACGAATCATCACCCCAAGCAAAGGTTGTCTCTGGTACATCTAATGCTGGCTGGGTGCCACGAGTAGGTTTCTGGCAGAACAATTTTTTTTTCCGATTGATTATTTTTGTAAGTGTGGTTGAGATATTTCTTATTTTGGTCTTTTCATACTTGGTTAACTCCTACTTTTTATACATTTGACTGAAATATTTCTGTATTTGTCATAACTTCTTCTAAGACTTTGTGCATGTCTGGTAATGTAAGCTCTGTTCCATCAAGAAAAAAAGACAACGTCATGAATACAACCCACTAAAGAAAATCAACAAAAATCTTGGTTTCAATATTTAATCACCAAAATATGTATGTCATTGATTCTTTCTTACGATATATCACTAAACTGTTTTGATGAATAAATATTGAAACCAAGATTTTTGTTGATTTTCTTTAGTGGGTTGTGTTCATGACGTTGTCTTTTTTCTTGATGGAACAGAGCTTACATTACCAGACATGCACAAAGTCTTAGAAGAAGTTATGACAAATACAGAAATATTTCAGTCAAATGTATAAAAAGTAGGAGTTAACCAAGTATGAAAAGACCAAAATAAGAAATATCTCAACCACACTTACAAAAATAATCAATCGAAAAAAAAATTGTTCTGCCAGAAACCTACTCGTGGCACCCAGCCAGCTTTAGATGTACCAGAGACAACCTTTGGTTGGGGTGATGATTCGTCTTCAGATGAAGATATTGACCTTTTGGATAGTAGTCATGCCCCAGAGTCTCTCAAGAAAATTAATGTGTTGTGGAACGAAAACTATCCTACTGTCGGTGTCCGAAGGTGTTCGTCATCAACGAATAAGGTGTGTATGGGTAGTAATGATCATAGTTCACATGTGTATTTTTGTAAACATGTCTAATACAGAAGACCTAGCTGCTATACATGTTTTCTATGTACATCTCTCTATACTACAAACCATCAGTGACTATACCTTTACCTTTTCTCAAGACGTGACCAATAGAATGTCGACAGTATGTTTTTGATGCCTTTTACCACTTCTCATCATGAATTTTTTTTACTGTTTTTTCTTTAGTGAAGTAGTATGTGTGGCCGTCTTGTAAGTTTCAATGTGTTTTATTTACCTCCACAGGTTAATTTTGCACCAGAACCTCACTTCTTGACAGTCCATACTGTTGGCACCGAAGAACGCAATGGTAACTGGCACCATGTAATCAGAGAACGTGAGCATTTTGAAAGGCGTGTACAAGACTTGGAAAAAAATTTGGAATCCAGTCCTGAAGGACAAGCACAGAAGAAAAGTCATCGAACAAAGGACAGCAGTGAAGAAGGCAGATATAGTCTAATTACCATGTTTCTATCTGCCATATTAAAACAGTTATAAACAGAAATAAACTAGTATGCGTTTCCTTAATATCGTTATGTTTTGAGTTCTAGTAGTACTTGTTGGGTGGTTCATCTGATATGTTTAAGTTTTAGTTTGTGAATTGTTTTGTATGATATGTTCTTGTTGTCTTGGTGTATCTCATACGTATTCTTTAATAGATCCTGTGTGAGTGTAGATTCTACGAGTCACAATTCTGGACTGGTGTAATGGTTTTCACTAACAACTGACAAGAGGGTGTTTTTGTGAAACGGGAATTCGACACCAGTGATATGTTAGTAGTAGGGGATTTAAATCCAATGTCTGACAATGTGTAAGTATGCGTTTCCTTAATATCGTTATGTTTTGAGTTCTAGTAGTACTTGTTGGGTGGTTCATCTGATATGGTTTAAGTTTTAGTTCTAAGTCTGGTTTGTGAGTTGTTTTGTCTGATATGTTCTTGGTGTCTTTGTGTATCTCATTACGTATTCTTTAATAGATCCCCAAATTTGGGAAATTTCATGTAAAGTATATGTTAGAATAAGATGTGGTATAGCAAGTTGAAGATGTCAGCCATGGGAAATGGATCTTTGGTGACGAATACTCGGATGAACTATCCCCGATGGACTCACAGATTACATGGCCATACATGTTGTTAACTGTCATGGGTGTTTCAATGGAGCACGTGTACAATGGAGGTTTGAAGTTCTTGGTGATGTGACCACTTTGTATTAGAAAGAAACCAAGAGTGTGGAGAGATGAGTGATGTGTAAGGGTTTCTGTACCAGATACGGTGAAGGCCTTCGGTAACGTAAAACAAGGAAAGTGGTGGCTGATTATGTATTGTGAAATGTCTTTTCAGATAAGACACATTTGACTACAGAAGTTACATTTTTTTTTTTTTTAGTTTTGTGGAATTACTTTTTCCATAGCTATTTCTGTACTTGACCAAAAATTTTCACAAGTTTTGTTGACTTATTTATAAGTTTAGTTGAAATATTTCTGTCTTTGGCCGATATTTTTCACATTTGGTTATTTTTATAATGTTTGGATTTATACCTTTTGATCAATATTTTAGTTGTAATATTTTTTCCTAGATTTTTATAAGCTTGGTCGAGACATTTCGTAGTTTTGGCCTTTTCGCCTTTGGTTAACTCGTACATTTTATAAGTTCGGATGCGATATTTCATTACTTGGTCAATATTTTCCTCTTTACCTAACAAATTTTCATACATGTTATAAGTTTAAACGAGACATCTATAAGTTTGACCGATACTTTTTCCTATTTGGCCAAGATATTTTCCATTTGGTTAACATATGTTCCTACTTTTTAAAAGTTTGGGTGATATATTTCTCTGTTTGGTCGATACATTTTCATACTTGCTTAACAAAGTTTCGCACTTTTCATAAGTTTGGTGGGGATATTTCGTTACTTGGTCAATCTTTTTTTTTTCTCCTTTGACTAACAAATTTCCCTACTTTTCATAAGTGTGGACAAGATATATCGTTACGTGGTCAATATTTTTTTCTATTTGACTAACAAACTTTCCTACTTGATTGATATTTTTCCCAATAGGTTAACAAAGGTTCGTACTTTTTATAAGTTTGGACGAGTTATTTTTGTATTTGACCAATAATTTTAATATTTTGTCTAACATATTTTCTTATTTGATGGTTGAAGTGGTACATAGAAGGTGTACTTTTGTCTGGTTGTGAAGTGTGGCACTGAGCAGGTACACTGAAAAAACATATATTGGTCTTGGAAATGGCTTTCTGGAGAAAGATGTAAAGACACTATGGCCACATAGAAAGGAAATGAAAGTGTGGATGTCTAATTTGATACGTGATAACGTCGCTGGTTATGACGGCGGACATGTGACCTGTCATGTTACGTGCATTGCCTAAGGTTGAATCGGGGCAGTTTGTTGTGTTGATGCTCGGGTGTCCTTTGGTGTAACCGGATAACACTAGGACTACACGGTTATAGAAAAGAGAGAGAAGGGGGTGACAATTTTACCCTTCGGATGCAGTGTTGATGATGCAGTGTTGATGATGCAGTGTATTCACTCCTATACACAGTGATCATCATACGTTAGGTTCCCTGACTCGACAACCGATAGGACACCCTTTTTCTATAGTTTCCCTCTTAACCACGTGTCTCAGATGTCCCATTACCCCTGTGACCGGATGTGACACCATATTTGACCAGTTTTAGTGAATGAGACGTAGTTTGGTTGTAGCAATTACCCATGTGTGATAGGGTGCGACGCCATCTTTGACCGGATGTAACTATTGTCCATGTGTGTTGACTGTACCACTAGGTGCTATTGATCAATACAAAATCAGTGCTCGAGGCGCTCCTGTCAGGGAAATTGCCGATAGTAAGGACATTACTTTCTGAACTTAGCAGTCGGCATAACGTCTTGATCATTTCATCGATCACTTTAACCATCATCATGTCACTACACATACCATACCCTACAATTTAAGTGATCCTTCGACCACTTGATCACTACTTCACCAGTACTTGACCACTATTTGACTATGTCCTTACTTATTTTACCATCACCGTTTCACTACACGTACCATACCCTATAATTTAAGTGGTCATTCGACTACTTGACCACTACTTGACCACTATTTGAGCACCACTTGACCAACTCTTGATCATCACCATGTCACTATACCTACTTTCACCGACAATTTAAGTAGTCACTCGACCATTTACCACTACTTGGCCACTACTTGAGCACGTCATCGATCACTTTAACCAACACAGGTTCACTACACGTACTTTCCCTTACAATTTAAGTGGTCACTCGACCATTTGACCAGTACTTGCCCGCTACTTGATCACTACTTGACAACGTCACTACTTAATTTATCCATCTCTGTTTCACTACACGTACCATACCCTACAATTTTCTCACTTGAGCGGTTGACCACTGGTTGAGCACTACTTGACCACTGCTTGACCACGTTGTCGACCATTTTACCATCACCGTTTCAATATACGTACTTTTCTCTACCTTTTAAGTGTTCATTCGACCACTTGACCACTGGTTGACCGCTACTTGACCATGTCATCGATCACTTTAACCACTACCATAATCTTAGGGACATCGTCCTCTACAATTTAAGTGGTCACTCGACCACTTGACCACTACTTGACCATTGGTTGACCACTACTTGACCACTAATTTACCACCCTTTAATCATCACCATATCATTACAACCACTTTTCCCTAAAATTTCCTCACTTGACCACTACTTGACCATTGGTTGACCACTACTTGACCACTAATTTACCACCCTTTAATCATCACCATATCATTATAACCACTTTTCCCTAAAATTTCCTCACTTGACCATTGGTTGACCACCGCTTGACCACTAATTTACCACCCTTTAATCATCACCATATCATTACAACCACTTTTCCCTAAAATTTCATCACTTGACCACTACTTGACCACTAATTTACCATCCTTTAACCATCACCATGTCGCTACGACCAACTTTCCCTACAATTTTCCTTACTTGACCACCACTTGACCACTGCTTGACCACTAATTTACCACTAATTTACCACCCTTTGACCATCATCATACCACTATGACCAATTTTCCCTAAAATTTTCCTCACTTGACCACCACTTGACCATTGCTTGACCACTAATTTATCACCCTTTAATCATCACCATATCATTACAACTACTTTTCCCTAAAATTTCCTCACTTAACTACCACTTGACCACTACTTGACCACTGCTTGACCACTATTTGACCACTAGTTTACCACCTTTTAAGCATCACCCTATCATTATAACCACTTTTCCCTAAAATTTCCTCACTTGACCACCACTTGACCACTACTTGACCATCTGTTGACCACTAATACCTGGTACCCACCCCTTACCACCGAATGATACTACACTATATCCATTACAATCATCGATCTTTTGCTTTCAAGGTTTCATTTGTAACACGTGTTATGTTAGTGAATAAGCTACTATGAACATCTACATAGCACTAATAACCACCCTTATCAACTAATTTCACTAACCCATACCCACTACTATCCCCACCGCACCTATTCCTTCTATTCGTACTAATGTACACCACCAATGCGCTAACAGTTCAAAATATTTTAACACACCACTCACCCACGTTTTTACAACCCGTTACTTAATGACTTTTCCGTATGCACCCCCTCCACGTCTGTTATGAACCGACCACCGTCACACCCGCCGGAGATTTTCCCACACTTGCCGACGTATAACTCCCCGGTACTACCTTCCAGAATTTTCCACTATGCCGCTACTTATTTAATATGCATTGTATTGTTTATACATGATTTAATAAAAAATTATTATATACCTGATAGTGTTTAAACCCGAACCGCCTAGCCTCACCCCACGCGCCCACCCCCTCGCCACCACCCTGCACCCCGTCGTTATTTTTTTTTATTTTTTATTTATTTTATTTTATTTTATAATAATTAATTAAAATTTTTATACACCCACTCAATAGTTATCTGCCCTTAGAAACATAAAATCTTAGAATTATCGCCCTTAGATATGACCTAGATACCACCCCCTTACCCACCCAACTATATGACCGAGGGGGAGTGAAAATCAGCCGAGGTCAAGGTCAATTACCGGAGGCTCCGGCAAATCCTACCTGAATCCCACATTTATAACTACTGCCAAGAGAAAGTTTTACTAACGCAAACAAAAAAAAAGAAGAAGAAAACACAAACAGTTGAACATTAATATTAACCACGTCACAACAATTTACTATGTATGACATCTTCGTATGAGAGTATATTTGGTGAGATGTATGTATTGCCTTTCCCTGCGGCTCAACGTGTAAGCGTTGCCAAATCGCCACGTGACGAGGCATTGCAAAGAATCCAATATTAGCAAACGTTTGACGGCACAAAGGAGGCGTAGCAATCTTTCGGCTGTGCGACTTTTCAGTTTACTGTAACTTAAAATTCCGAAACGGAGCAGAAATGTATCAAATAAACCACTGATCATTTTGTGGCAATAAAAGTACCAATTGCCACCTCTGCGGATCCAATGTGGCACCAGATGGGCCCTTGGTAGCGAAAGAGTTAATACGACTTAGTACATATATGGTGGGGTGTGGAAGTATTTCACTGGATGGGTCCATATACATCGCTTAGATTTTATAGTCTAATTAATTCAAGCACTCTTGATTCCCTCGTTCCTATTTGGAGGGGAGTGTGTCTCACTTGTTTTTAAACCACAAAGATCAATGTTTTCGACCTCAGCTGGCGTTCATGTGTTGTTTACTTATTCTAGACATAAAGCACAAAGATCAATGTTTTCGACCTCAGCTGGCGTTCATGTGTTGTTGACTTATTCTAGACATAAAGCACAAAGATCAATGTTTTCGACCTCAGCTGGCGTTCATGTGTTGTTGACTTATTCTAGACATAAAGCACAAAGATCAATGTTTTCGACCTCAGCTGGCGTTCATGTGGTGTTGACATATTCTAGACATAAAGCACAAAGATCAATGTTTTCGACCTCAGCTGGCGTTCATGTGTTGTTGACTTATTCTAGACATAAACCACAAAGATCAATGTTTTCGACCTCAGCTGGCGTTCATGTGTTGTTGACTTATTCTAGACATAAACCACAAAGATCAATGTTTTCGACCTCAGCTGGCGTTCATGTGTTGTTGACTTATTCTAGACATAAAGCACAAAGATCAATGTTTTCGACCTCAGCTGGCGTTCATGTGTTGTTGACTTATTCTAGACATAAAGCACAAAGATCAATGTTTTCGACCTCAGCTGGCGTTCATGTGTTGTTGACTTATTCTAGACATAAAGCACAAAGATCAATGTTTTCGACCTCAGCTGGCGTTCATGTGTTGTTGACTTATTCTAGACATAAACCACAAAGATCAATGTTTTCGACCTCAGCTGGCGTTCATGTGTTGTTGACTTATTCTAGACAAATGCCATCCAAGGTAACGGGCTCTTCAACCTGTGGGTAGATTTTCTTCCCTAACATTTTCTTTCTGTGCCCCGGCGGCCACATTGAGACCGATTCTGTGCTATTTCCAAATTTACTTGGAATTTTTTAACATCCAACACATGCATACCGAAGTGGGTTGGGGCGGTAGGGAGTCGCCCTTATGTTTTAGTTTAGTTTAGTTTAGTCGATGGATCAACATCACGGCACACGGGTGCAAACCCATAAGTGCTCCGTTCTCCCCCTAACTCAAACATAAGTCTGGAGAACCTCAGCTCAGTGCACGAACTCCGTAGCACCAGTGAGGATCCTGAAATACTTTGGGTAGATTTTCAACTCGAAATTTTGCCCGGGCAGCGCCGCTAGGCAACTCTTTTTCGATTTCCAACTGCCAAGTGATTTTTTACGTGCGCAACAATACACACGGGCGTCCGATCTCACTACCCTGAGACCAGGAGAAATTTTATTACTAGAAGTCCACGAAATAAAATCCCGGTCATCACCGGGGCTTGAACCCGGAACCTTCAGCACTCGAGGCGGACACCATACCTCGAGACCACGCAGCCCACTAGCCTTTATGTTTTATCACCCTTATCCGATAGGACTCGGTATCCGATATCACTACTCAAGAGGAGGCGTATGATATCATTATAAACCAATTGTTCTTGTAAAAATAATCAGTTAAATGTTGGAGTTTGGAACCCTATAAGTTATATCCCAAGGGATAGACCAGGATCCTATTTGGTTCCCATCTCTTTACCTATTTCATGTATGGCTCCACGAATAACACTTGTATACTGCGGTGGCCATACCACGGGCAACAGTCTTGACTGACTGGCTGAACTAAATGAGTGAAATAGGGTTAAAATCCTACGAAGGGAATGTCCATCCCTAGTACACACAGACTAGGACCACGGAGAAGGCGGATGAATCTAAATAGATCAACGGCTTTGAAAGCGAAACAGCAGAGTATGTGGCACACAGGAGGCGTGTTCAGGACACGATAGTAGATATGGCTGGCCATCGTGGAAGATATTGGGACTTCACCACGTAATATCCCAAAGACAGCAATGGTAATTCAACAACAAGAAAACAGCGATACGGGTAATTCTTGGTTCCCTGGAGATGAGCCTGTTGTAAATATTCACAGGGAAGAGACAACTCCTATAGTGAATAAGGCAGTACATGATGACGAATGCATCCCAAATTCCTTTGAAAGGGAGCATTATGACAATACCTACCTGAAAAGTAGAAGAAGAAGTCTAAAATTGGTACGTGGAACGTATGCAACCTATATCAAGAAGGCGAGTTTGATAACTTTATTGCCGAAGCAAAAACATGAATTTCGATATTTTAGGCGTATCTGAAACCAGATGGGCAGATACAAATTATATAAGGAGAGAAGATTACATATTCATTAACTCAGGAAGAGATCAGGAGGAGTAGGAATTTTAGTAAAACGAAATTTAGAGAAAAATATTAGTGGATTCTGGACTCATAAAGATAGGATGATACTTCTCAAAGTTAAGGCAAGGCCGTTCAACATTGTCGGATATATGGTTGTTGGGACAACTCCAAAGAGAGAAATGATACTAAGTTCCTCTTTCTCAGTTGATCCTGCCCCTTATAATTAATTAAGCTAACACTGGCTTAAATACTTGATTTAATATATAGAAGTTAGGAGAACCAAGGAATTCCTCCAGGGAACAATGTAAAGTTTCCTGAAGGCCAACTCTATCTTGTTGGGGGTTCCTTACCTCTCCTCTCTCAGCTAATTAATTAATATCTAGGGTGTGTCATATTGAACTTCATTACACGACAAGAAAACACTAAATGGAGGAAATGACATCTTACATAATTTATTAAAACATAAACAAGGATTATGGTCATTCAATACATCAACAACATCAATTTGAATATATCAATGTATCAATATATGTTCATACAATTCAAAAAATATTTCATATCCCTTTTTTTTTTTTTTTTTCGCGTTTCCATCCTGTTTCAGGATATTGCGGTCAACACCAGCATCTTTCAGCTGTATGTTGATTCCTAGGCTAGATTACGCTCATCAGCACGCCACGACTTTCTGAGCGACCGGCTCCATACTCTCATAAGTCACTTTTGCGATTCGAACCACTGCTAATTCTCGTCGCGTCACGTGACGAGAGTATTCGGGGTTAGCGGAGAAAGCTGCTAACCCCTCGGCCATGGAGCGGTTATTTCATATCCCTGGATGCCTTAAATATACATTTTAATGACGTACTTTAATATTTCCTTTGAATAGACTATCTGAACCTGCTTATAAACGTATAGTTGTACTTCTGTGTGACTGGATGCCACCAATTCCTTTCGCTTTTGTTAAGTTCTCCTAATGACTGTGTTTTTTTCTGTCTGGGTATAAGATATTGTTTTTGTTTCCCTACACTCCAGTTAAGTTACCCCTCTTACTGGGCTAAGGAAACTGTTTGCAGGTGAGTTCTGTTTGGGATACTGTTCCGCATCACTTTGTCCAGATACTTCACTCACACAAGAAAAGTCAGGACTGGATCTAGATTCAGTCAAGCTGCTACATTCACCAAAGTCAGGTCTGGATCTATATGGTTAGCCCTTGCCTGAAATTTCAGCATCAATAATAAATCTAGTGATATCATCAATATGAACATCAGACATGAAATGCTGTAAATTCCTAAAAACACAACAAGTAAAATCAATAAACTGAATCTTGTTCCTAGAGAAAAATATACATAGGAGAAAGAAAGTCTTGGTGTTCTCAATTAGTTATCACCAACATAATTGTTTGCTCTCCATCCAATCTTCCATTATAAGGTGTTCAAGGTTTAGACTAGCAGACGTGCAGTTCATCTTCACATATGCCTGTCATAAGGGTCTTCAGGTTGACTAATATCTTGGTTGATTTGGAATTTGACAACTATATTCTCCATCCTCTTCTGTACCTAGATATTTTCTCTACATCTTCTTCCATTAAAGAACAAGGGTCTCATACATTAAGGGGTTTTTAAATAATTCCCCATAAGAATGAGTAGTTGCTTATAAACAATGTAAGTACATCATGGTATTCATTCTGTTATAGTATTCAGATGAATTCTTCTTAATTAAATGCTTCAAGTGAGAAGTTATCTTCCCTTCTCTTCTCATGGATGTAATATGCTTTTACCTCGTTTATCATCATCATCATTGTTATTACAATTCTCATCATCATTATCATTATATCATTATCATAATTGTTATTACAATTATCATCCTCATTATCATTACAATCACCAGGACACTAGACCATATGTTGTAACAGGAGTGACATGAAATACAAAGTGGGGATCTTGCATAAGACACAAAACCAGATGCTTGAAGTATGCGTGATATGTAATATGGGTTGTGTCGTGCTTAGGACACAAAATCAGATGATGGTACAATGAGTGATATTTAATACAAAGTGGTGTCATGCGTCGGAGTGCACTAATTTATTAAGTAGTGTATGGGCTATGCGAATATATTCTCTGCAGATAGACAGGACATTACACATCAAAGTTGCCTTCTATCATGAGATTGATTGCCAGCTTACTGTAACAGATCACGGAGAGCCTGAACATAACGTAATGCAACTGCATATATCAAGTCAAGGCTCCGGCCAAAGTATAAACGTGTCGGTTTATTGGTCAAGGTATAAAAGTATGTACAGCAAATTGAAAACACCTCTTATTAGTTTGCAGGGCGAGTTGGAACTGAACTATGTTTATCTTCTACGCCACGCGTGAGCGTCCCTAACAACTAGTCCAATCGTGCTCACGCGTGCATCATTCACCAGCTATTCATTTCCCAAACCCTTTTCTATTGCCCACCATCTCCTAAACGACTAACAGAGATGGTGCTCTGTTATATTATACTCATTCTCAGCATGTTACTTCATCTCACTCATTCTCATCATTTATCAGACATAATATTCATATATGCATGGATGATCATTTCACTCATTCATCAGAAATCATTCTCATACTAGCATGTAAGATAAGTAATAATACTTATGTGATGTCCCAATGATAACCTTAAATGTTAACACCATTGGCATCGCAATGAAATCTCAGTCATTCCCCATTCATTCATCAGACACAATCACATCTGTATGGATGACAATTAAGCATATGTATGTGATTTACACATGATAAATTCCCATCTGTTTAACTATAATGAAATCACACCATACTCACCAAAGGCATTCTCTCTTCAGTGATATAGTCTTATGTGATCATTAGGCATACTTATGAGATTCACAAAGGATGATTCCTCCTGTTTAGCAATACTGAAATTACACATGGATCCCCACATGCTCTCATCAAATACATATATTTATGTGATATATCCAGTCCATATTCATTCATCATGCATCATAACCCCACTTGCATGGCGGTTGATTATGTATTATGTGTCTCACAAATGATAAATCCACATGTTAACAACTATAAAAATACCTTTGACTCACCACATAAAATCATGATACATATAGAAATCTATTTGGCTCCCATGTACTCATGGAAAAAAAAGAAACTACTTGACTTGTCATGTGCTCATGTAAAAAAAATCTACTTGACTATTACACATTACTCTAATTTGTCTTATCAGTGTTTGCACATTTAAAATAGTTTTCTTACCACTGCGCTAAGTATTATTAGCCTTCTAAATCTTAAGTTACTCACCAACTTCTAAATCACTGCTGATTGAGTTTAACTACTTAAGTATTAAATTGTACACTCTAGGTCTAATGCTTACACATTAAATAAGTTGTTTAACTGGGAGACAAGGAGACTCACTGTGGTTTATCCTAATGTACAGTTTATCCATGACAATGATTACTGAATATAATATTTAGTTTCTACTAAATTAATTTCTTAAGGATTAATCACGTGGTTTACAACACATTGACTTACCAACTCTTCTTGGGAAACAGGCTCACAGACTAAACTAATCTAAAACATTATTGGTTTTACCTTCATTCTTTTTTAGGATGGCTCCAACACCACATGTCAACACCAAGATTTCAGGTCTGAGATTTGGTTGTATTTCCAACTACACTGGCTGCTGGTGTTTGTTCATTCTTTTTTTTTTCTCCCGACTAAATAATTATTCATCTAGCGTGTGCAGAGATTTTAGAGGCCTTAATCTTGCAACAACGAGTCTGTGGTATCACAATATCACCGGTCGATGTTGGTTTTTATCCTGGCTTTTCCCTTGGTTGAATCTTCGAAAATGAGTTGTTGTAAATTTAGGATTTTAGAAGCGGGGAACAAACCAGCACTGTTGCAGTGTCAATCTCGAATTGTTTTACGGGGAATATTCACAGCGAAGTTGACGGCTTGCGAAAATAATTCATAAACATAGTAATTCTTCAGACATATGCTCCAACAACTGATTATTGTAATGAACAACTAAAAGAATATTATGAAGACCTACAACAAACACTAAAAGCTGTAAAATCATCAGAGGTCCTAATTGTCATGGGAGTCATGAACGCAAAAGTTGGAAAAAATAAATATAAGAAGATAGTAGGGCAATATGGTATGGGACAGAGAAACGACAGAGGAGACCGGCTAATACAGTTCTGTAAAGAAAATAATCTTATTGGTTGTAACACATTTTCCCAACATAACCCTGGGAAACGTTATACACGGAAAAGCCCTGGAGATAGAACAAGTAATCAAACTGACTACATTATGATTAGAAATAGATTTAAAAACAATGTTTAAAATGACCACAATCCATTAGTCTTAATATTACAAATAAATTAAAAACCCCAGGAATAAGGACATCAAAGACACCTTAAGTAAATATATCGGCATTGAAACAACCAGAAATAAGTCAACTATACCTGGTTGAAGTAAAAAAATAGATTTGATGGTCTAATCATTGAAAGCATGGAACAATATAGACGTGAACATCCTGAGGATAAAAGTAATACAAAATGAGAAACCAGTATACAGATTGCAAATACCACCTTGCCAGTGAAGATAAATAAAAAAAAAACAATTATGGATAACTGATGAAATCTTGAGTAAAATGACTCAAAGAAAGAAAGCAAAAAATACTTCTGTGTATATATTAATAGATAGAGAAATACGTCACATGTGCAGAGTTGTTGCAGAAACAATGCAAAGAAATAGAGAATCTGGAATTAAAATACAACTTCGAAAGAATTACTTAAACATATAACAAGATTTACACAGAAGAAAAATAATATAACAAGAAACGTATGTATCAGTGAAAAAAGGAGAAATTATATATCATATTTTCAAAACATTAAGGGGTGTGGCGGATTATCGCCGCCATAGCCCCTCCTAGATAAACTTTAAGAAGAACCTGCTTCGTTGCAATCTGAATACATTATAATAACTTGAACTAAAGAGCAATAAATGCAAGCTCCTTAATATTTGTTCAATACGTTGCCAGCAGATGTGCAGTATTCTACATACTTTTTCTTATATTGAAACAATTTATTTAGCTTCTGATTGCAGATTTGTTATAATCAATGTGTTTTTAACGAAAAAAATATTGCTTAGAAACTGACATTTTCAGACTCTATATAACAAAACATCTATAAAAGGGAAGGTTGCCTCCCTTTGAGACAACAAAATCGTGGTTAGTGCGCTTGCCTACTAAGACAGTTGTCCGGTTTTAACTCTACACACCGGCAAGGTGGCCTTTTTGAATCAGGACAACTCCGACCCAGCCTAATTAAAAATAAGTACCAAAAGTTTGTAGAATTTTCTGAAAAGTATGTGGGAATGAAATGTGATAAGTATACTGGCCGCCACACTTCGTTGTGGAACTAGATGATCTCCGTGGTGTAGGAGTTTCACCACTTGCCTCGTGCTTCGAAAGAAGTAGGCTTGTCACCAGACACCGCGATCCTGTTCATGGGTGTCATTTTTTGGGAGACTCCTATGGGGTCGTCGCTGGTGCTATAGTGTGTGTGCTCTGTGCGATGCTTTCGACAGCCCGTGGCGTTCTGTGGAAAGAGACTCGGCCATCTGGGATAAAACCTGGTACAATGAAATCACCCCTCTTACCTTTATACCGCTTTTAATATGTCGTGACCTGGAACATGTGAAGGCCTAACACGTCACACTCCATCTACAGTACCTTCTACAGGACTATCGCCACCTGATATATATATATATATATATATATATATATATATATATATATATATATATATATATATATATATATATATATATATATATATATATATATATATATATATCATTGGATAGTTTGTGCTTCAAAAAGGCATAATAACTTTTACCTATGACGGTAGCTAATGTGACTGATAAGGCCAATTCGCGCTGTAAATGTTCGTTCACAGCGGGTGCATGTGAACACGTGGTCAATCCCACCATCATGCACCATCTTACGTCTCACACGTTCGGTGTGTGATTTATCTGCAATAATTTTGTCCTTTGTCTTTATTCAATTTCTGATGTTTGCCCTTGTGAGGTTTTTGTGTGGGTTTATAGAGAATTACAGAAGTTCTAATGAGTGAAGTTCTATAAAGTATATCTCTCTATAAAAGATACAGGTTAGTAACAGCAAGTGTTGTCTAGAGGTATTGATATTTATTCTCGCATAACCCTTGTAGAGAAACCATTCAGAATTTTGGCTCATCGAGTACCCCCACTGTGAGAAATTAGACCTAAGTTAAGTTCTACACAGAATTATTTATAGATGATTTCTCTTCTAGGCCATATATATAGAGATCTTGGCAGTTAGCCACAGTAACCAATGAAAGTAGTTCTCTCATCCTCCAGCTGACTGTGCTCTGATCGCCAACCTCATTTTTGATCTCGTTAATTATTTCAAGTGACACAAGACACTTGGACAAATGATCACATTGACCATTGTACCATTGTAGTGAACATAAACAACAACAACCGTACTTTGCACTGGTTGAACAAGACATCACATGAGAAGATCTTGACAACAATTGGACAAACATTCACAAGGAATGATCACACCAACAGATTAGACAAGTCATACATCATGGAAGATACTTGACAACAACCACACAGAACTTTCACAATCTCTGTAACCAACCACAACAGTAGAGTAACAGTCACCATGAAGATGCCTGACACAGTGTACCAGACAACCACAGGAACATGTATCTCAAAAACTGTTTTCTTACTACTAATAGTTTATTAATGTTCGTTTGTCAGGTGAAGACTCAGGCTTCATATTGTCAACATTAACATTTCAAAATATTAGTTTATATGTAATATAATTGACATAATTATGAACCCAAATACAACACCCAATCCTCACAGAAACATTAATCTAAACAAACCCTCCTCCCTCACATCTCTACTCCATAGGTTATCCTACACCACAACACTTTAGACTTCTATCCTTTCTTCTACTGTAAATGAGGGAAACACAGTATAAGCCACAATTTGGGGCCAGCATAGGGACATTCTGCTCCACTGATCTGTAGACATACTTTTAGCACCTATGATGGGTGTTGGACAAGCTCAGGTTGCAGTTCTCCCCATGATGATTTCCAGTTCAGGCTATTCCCTGCTGTCACAGTTTGAAGAAAGTTTACGGCTCTATCCTTTCAATGGTGAGTTGACTGTTCCTGAAGTTGACACTTAGGACTATTTTCTACATTTCCAATAGAGGAAGATCTAAGAAACAAATATGTCCCAGCATTCTTCCTTCTCAGTCTATCTCTCTTAAGATTTCTGATGGAACTGAATCACCACACCTACTTATCACTAATCCATTTCTGGGAATTTGCTCTATGTATTAACTTCTCCTTTAGCTTTCAGCCAATATTAATAATAAGCTGTGATATAGTCTGCTCCAAGTGCACCTTTAATGTCCACTCTTAGCCAGTAGTGACATGCTGAAAACCAGGTAATCTCTCCTCTTAAGGTTTCTTCCTGAATTTATCTTGAAGATATAGCCAGGAACTTTTACAAAATTGGAGAGTATCCCTGTTCTAGCTTTTCATAAAGACTATTTCTTCAGTGTCATCTGTATAGGCCAGAATTAGTGGATTCAGGCTGAACATTTGCAACCTGTTGTTCATATGGTACTTTTTGGAGTTTGACTTTTCAGCTGGAGTTGAAGTCAGAGCTCAGGACTTCCCTAGAGTTGTCCTGGTAATTGAAAGGCCTCCCCCATCTTCCTCATTCTCTTTTAATAAACAAAGGTACAACATGTGTTTTACATCTGTTGAACCATTGTCATAGTTATGCAGTACTATTACAGATTCAGAGAGGAATGGGAGGGGAAAGGGGAGTGTGATATTCGAACACCCGCCTCTCACTGATGATGTAGTGCAATTTTATTTGGTGTTTTGGGGTGATATCCTTTCTCCAGGTTCATCCCCAAAACCGTGAAGTCATAGGCACATACTCCTAATCAGAGGCAGCTTCACACAATTATCTTGTAAATTCTCACAATGAGTAGATCACATGGACCGGTGTACCATGAGAACAGACAGTGTGATTAAGCACCAAAAAGTAGGCATTGTATGGCATAAATCATGCACTAGAATTGCCTTCATATGTGGAATACACATAATGAAAGAAAACATGAATTTTCCCTGACAAATAGCATGAGCCTTCCCATGTATTCATCTGACAGACACTGTAGGTTATGTCACCTATTGCCTCTTATTGGAATGTAGTTCATATAAACCTAAACCATTGTTGCAAAGGACCAGTGCATAACGTCAAAGAGAAACTGCATCCCAAGCAACTCTTTATGAATGCTTTTGGCAATTCACTTGAGCGTAATACAGTCACCAGACATTACATGGACTTTGTAATTTCTAAAGTGCAATGCAGTCCTGCAAACATGGATATAATAAGCGTCTTTACTTTTACAAATATGAGAAGTTAATTATATAATTACCATCTCATTCACTCAAACATTCTCAGCCATTATAAGGGAAAAGTTACATGTTGCATCACATTCTGAAACAGAACTGCCAAAGGTAACTCGCAAGAGCCGTGTACAGTTTGGTTAAGAATGGTCATGATAGGCACTCAATGAATGTTCAGAGCGCACAAAGGTTTTGCAATAGGCATTGAGTGTAGTTTACAGTCACAAGCATATGCAAATCATCAGATCAGACAGACAATAGACATGGTAAAGATGGTTCACTGTGGCAGACATGACAGGCTAGTGCGGCAGTTTTAGTGTCACTGCACAACGAAGTTCTATCTTCTTTTCACATTTTCTCAAGAAAATACTCGACCATTCGTCTCTCTCTCTCACTTCACCAGGTTTACACATAACATATTAAATGATTTTGGTACCTGAAGTGCAGAAGACTACGTCTTAGACAATGCTTTTGGGCAAGTTTTACCACTGCGTCCTGAATACATCTTTACTGGTTGGAATCAATGCTTCGTCTGGTGGGCTAATTATGTATTAAAAAGCGTTACCAGCCCAAGGGTTACCCAATCAAATGGAGTCCCCACCGTTCATCTTCCTTCCCCTAAACTAGAATCTTCGATTCTATTTTTAGTTAGGGTATCAAGACGGCTTACTGTGGTTAACTACTAAGTATTGAGAAATGTATAGGAACTGGGAATGTCAACGTCTGAAACAATTATGTTACAGCTCTCCATGCAACACGTTCAGCGGCGACTTGCTCCCAATGTGCATTATCAATGACTGTATCAATCATGTCCCGTTTATACACATCTTTGTATCGTAGTAGAGGCTGACCCTGAGATCTCTTACCCATCTGTAATTAACCCAAAAAAAATGTCCTTTGGTATTGTACCATCATCCATCCTCCTAAGATGTCCTATCCAAGTCTACGAAGACTGAGCATGGAATAAACCGTCACACAACCTGATCTTTCCAATACTTCAGTATTTGTGATTTTGTCTTGCCACTTAATACCAAGAATTCTTCGCAGACACCGAATATGAAAGCTGTTTAAACGTTTCTCTTGGTGTGAGTAAGTTGTCCAGGTTTCACTGCCATAAAGAAGAGTACTAAGGACACAGGCTTGATAGACAAGGACTTTTGTTTTGGCAGTAAGCTTCCTGTTCTCCCAGACTCTTTTTCTTAACCTGTTCATTGTTGTTGCTGCCTTACCAATCCGGATGTTGATTTCCTGATCTAGGGATAATTTGCTATTTACCACTGATCCTAGATATGTAAAATGGTCTACCATCTCTAGTTCGGCGTCGTCAATAAAGATTGATGGTACCCCATGTGCACCTTGTGACATAATCTGTGTCTTCTTTTTGCTAATTGTTAAACCAAATTCAGAACAAGCATTGGAGAATGCAGATAGTAGACATTGTAATTCTTCCTCAGAGTGGGTCGTAACTGCAGCATCATCTGCAAAAAGCAACTCTCTGATCAGTACCCTCCTAATTTTGGTCTTGGCCTTCAATCTCTGAGCATTGTAGAGGCCGCCATCTGAGCGTGAGTGAATGTATATACCACCATCCTGATCACGAAAGGCATATTTCAGTAGAAGTGAAAAGTATATTCCAAAGAGGGTGGGAGCTAGTACACAACCTTGCTTAACTCCACTCTTGATTTCAAACTCTTCAGAAGTTGCACCATCAAACTTGATTATACCCTTCATGCCTGTGTGGAACGATTCCACAATGGACAGAAGAGTTGGTGGGCAGCCAATCTTCTTTAGTGCCTTGAACAGACCCTCACGACTGACCAAATCAAATGCCTTTGTGAGGTCGATGAAGGCAATAAACAGTGGTTGATTCTGTTCACGGCATTTTTCTTGCATTTGTCGCAATGAGAATATCATATCAATGGTAGACCGGTTCTGTCGAAAGCCACACTGTGATTCGGGGTAGACTTGATCTCCTAGGACTTGAAGTCTGCGCAGAACAATTCTGGCAAATACTTTTCCAACAATACACAGAAGTGAGATACCCCTATAGTTGTTGCAGTCGCTCCGATCGCCCTTGTTCTTGTACAGTGTTATGATGCTTGAATCTTTGAAATCCTGTGGGACTTGTCCTTCTCGCCAGCATAGCTCTATTAGCTGGTGGATCTGTAGAGTGAGTGTGTCTTGCCCATTCCTGATAACCTCTATTGTAATCCTATCCTTACCTGGAGCCTTGCCAGATGCAAGTTCATTTATAGCACACTTAACTTCTGTTATGGTGGGAAGTGTGTCCAGGTGGTCAAGAGTTGGTAGAGCCTCTATGGCGTTGAGGGCATCATCCGCTAGTTTGGTCTCACTTGAGTAAAGCTCCAAATAGTGCTCTACCCATCTGTCCATCTGCTGTTTCTTATCAGTGATGATTTCTCCAGTCAAGGTTTTCAATGGTGCACTTCTTTTGATCACTGGACCACAGGCTTTCTTTATTCCTTCATACATGCTTCTTATGTTTCCCTTATCACTTGCGATTTGAATGGACTCACATAACTTGATCCAATAATCATTTGCACACTGCCTGGCAGCCTTTTGCACATCCTTCCTAGCTTGCCTTAGCTCACTCAGAGTGTTACGCGTTGGTCTTTCCTTGTTTCTTAAGAGAGCTATCTTCTTCTTATCAATCAAGGGCTGCAGAGTCTCGCTGTTTGCCGCAAACCAGTCCTGCCTCTTATGATCCACAGTGCCGTAAACCCCTACGGCAGTTTTATAAAGAGTTTCCTTAAGTTGACCCCACTTTTCATTTACTGTACAATTTTCTGGTGTATCAGTGAAAGCGTCTTCAAGTTGCTGTTGAAACTGAAAGCACTTTTCAGGATCGTGAGTGTTAATAATATTAATCCTGGGGCTAGATTTGTGTTTAGCTGTGTAGATTCTCTTTGGTCTCAGTCTAACCCTTGCAACAACCAAAGAATGATCCGTATCACAGTCAGCACTGTGGTAACTTCGAGTCAATGATATATGGTTCAGATGTTGTCTCCGTGTGATGATGAAGTCCAGCTGGTGCCAATGGCCGGATCTTGGATGTTTCCATGTGACCTTATGCATCTCTTTTGTTTTAAAAAATGAGTTTGTAATACATAGGTCATTTCTGGTGCAATGCTCCAGCAGCCTTTGCCCATTTTCATTCATGCGACCGATGTTGTATTTTCCAAGGCACACTGGCCATGGTCTTGAGTCCTTGCCCACACGAGCATTGAAATCACCGAGCATATAAATGTAGTCAGATTTTGGAACTGCCTTGATCACGGAGTCTAACTCCTCATAGAACGAATCCTTCACATCATCAGAGGAATCGAGTGTCGGTGCATATGCAGTAATAATGGTGGCAAAACCACAAGAGGTTGCCAAGCGCAGGGATAATAGTCTTTCATTTCCTCCTGCTGGAATTTCAATCATTCCCAGTAGCGAATTCTTCACTGCAAAGCCCACACCGTGTTGCCTTTTTTCTGCCTGCCCTCTACCCTTCCAAAAAAGGTGTAATTGTTTTCCCTGAGTGACCCTTCCTCAGCGAGGCGAGTCTCCTGCAGGCCAGCAATATCAATGTTAAGACGATTGAGTTCGGCATCAATCACAGCCGTTTTTCTCACATCGTCAATATTGGTCAAGTCAGTGGAAAATCCTGGACACATGGTTCTCACGTTCCAGGTTGCAAGCCGCAGCTTGAGGTTTCTATTGTTCTTTTTATTGTACCTGGTGCATTGGTTTTACAGCCTGCGATTCAGATTTTGTCCTAGCCCCAAGCACCCATTGAAGCAGGCAGGCTGTGGCGGATCAGCACCCAATTGGCCTGGGGCTGCCCAGCTTGAGGCGGGCGGTAGCTGATCAGTGACACCTGTAGGTGTCTCCCACCGTCAGAGGCAACGCGTGGCGCCCCATGTCTACGCCAATTGACAGGGACTTATAACCCGTAACAGTTGCCTCTCGCTTTGATTCCGAGACCAGTTAAGACCAGGGATGGAGTTATTGCCTCTCCATAGCACAAAGCCTGGGCTAAAATATAGAGATCATGTGTTGCCCATGCAGCATGATCCCTCTCTCGGCCTGCCTAGTTCACTCCAGAGGAAAGGTAACACCTCTACATCTGGAACAAGACAAGCTGCAGAAGCTGCCGGATCAGCAAAGCAATGCTCTAACTGTCCGCATGTCGGAGCTTCGATCCTAGACCAGCCGCCAACCAAGGCTTAGGGCCTGGTCTGCCTGTCATGACATTTTGTCTTTAGATTGCATTTCCTCGCACCAAGGTAAGTTTGTACCCTCCCAATTGCGCTCTTCCGCCCGAAGCCGTTGGCACAATGTGGGGTGTCGGGTTTGGTAAGCGCCGTTCAACGTTCGGCGCTAAGAGAAAGCACGTAGTACCGTCTACTGTTATACGGTAGCTCAGTCATATCTGATTAAGACCTGACACCAATATATATATATAACTTTTCAAAATCCATAGGTCTAATTTATGGGATTTTTCAACAATATGAATATAAATACAACCAAAACTGAAGTTAATGCAGGATAGACGATCTCATGGTCCACTAAAAATACTGATAATTTGCACAGCTCTGAAACAGGTTAAAATTTTCAAATATCTTGAAAGTAAGATCACATAAGATGGCAGAATAGACAGAGAAATCGAAATCAGGTGTCAAAAAATCATGTGCGCGTATATATCAACTATCACCCATATACTGAAACATTCATGTCCGCAAGATGACAAGTAGATAGTATATTCACACTAAACCTTTACTGCCAATGTCAAACTTGGACATTATCCAAATCACACTTACGCAAAATCAACACCCGTGAGATGAGATGCCTAAGACCTAAGAAGAAAGGATGTTATCAAACAGACAATGGAAACATCTTGTGTCACATATATTGATAGACAGAAGATCAAATGGTTTGGTCATTTCGTTAGACTGCAACAACAGAGTAGTATATAGGATGGAAACGAGGCGATTTGAGACATAAAATACCTCATATACAAAGAATATATAGAGAGGAGCCATGAGGAGCCATGAGGACCCGCATTTTTTAGTAAGCTCAAAGGGGAATGGGGGAACATAATTTATGCATAATCGATAGGTGTGGGCAGGCTTGTTACGGGTTGATGTATTCGTATCTTTGGTAAGATCGGCGAACATCTGTGAGCAAAAAGTCGATATTGCCGGCAGGTGTATATTAGTGTCGGGGTCGAGGGAGGTCGCTGGTGCCATCTGTTTTTAATCAAGGGCGGTGTCGGAATAAAATAATAGGCGCAAAAGAACGATGTGTAGGGTGGGTTGGTAAGTGGTGAAAGACGGCGGGGTGCGTAGTTGGTCATAGTGGGATATCACCAATGTGTAACAGGGGTTCTAGTTACTGCCATTGCACTTGACAGGTTCGAATCTCACTGTGTGGTATGGCGCGTGGTATGACGATGGCGCGTGGTTATGACGATTCATACCACCCGGTCGAATATTCTTCGTGTTTTCCCTAGATCGATTTTTTTTTTGGATTGTCTGTGGGTTAAAAAAGAATTTAAATGGCCGGTAAATTATGCAAGGTAGTTGGTGATATTAATCGGAGTATGTGTAACAAAGGAAAAGATCAATTGAACTAGGTGGGTAGGCTCAGTAAAGATGAGTTCGATAACGGCAGCGGCAGGTTTACTAATTGATGCAGAAGATGTGACCAGCTGTAGAAGCCTTCCTTGTCTTCGTATTTGTATGGTAACACCGTCGCATTGGAGATGCGCGTGATAAAGCTGTCAGCCATGGTAAAGAAGAAAAAAAAATAATTATCTTCCCGTTTGTATAGACGTACACAAGCTAGTTGGTACCATAGGCTCCCTCATATGGAGGTGATAGGTTCGAAGCTCGATTCTTTTTCGCTGGTAAGGTTACCACTTGGCCACACCTAGTTTTCATAGAGGGTGTGTAGTTGGTCATAGTGGGATATCACCAATGTGTAACTGGGGTGTCTAGTGGGTCCCCTACCATGCGACAGGGTCGATCCTACTGTGTGGTTGGTGTGTGCGGGGTGGTGGTCGAGTGTGTAACGGGGCTAGGTGGTGCCGTAGGCATCGTTTGAGAGTCGATTCACGCCGCGGTTCGATAAAGATGTCCACCCTAGGCGGCTTTTTTTAAAGTGTATACTAAGCCGTAAACGTATAACAGGGGTGTCTAGTTGCTGCCATAGCGCTTGACAGGTTCGAAACCTACTGTGTGGTGGCGTAGTGTGGCAGTGGTCGAGTATGTAACGGAGCTAGGTGGTGTCATTGACGGTTCGAATAACGCGGCTGGTTGATAACTATACCTAACATAGGCGCCAGAGAAGCGAATCCCCCTATGTGGGGAATCTGTTAAAGTAACATTGGTGTCACATGTTTCGTATCTTTGTTAAAGGTTGGTTTACAACATCTGTGACCAAAAAGTCAGTATTATCCGCATGTGTATAGTAAAATAAATAATGTGTATTGGGAATTAGGTGTGCTGGCGACAGTTGGTACTATTAATTATATCACCATTATATGTTAACAAAGGAGAACTCAAGTGAATCGTGTGTCGACCAATGCGGGAGAGGTTACCTGACCCGTGATTTCCTCTGTAATGCCCATAGCACCAGTTTTCCTATAGCGGTTATTAGTGAGCTGTAGAGACCTGTAGTGGTTTATGCCCTATCATTACACAGTATAAAGGAAAACCTTAAAAAAAGTCAAGATGGCGGCTAGTACTAGTAGTGGTGGGTATGGCTTAGTGATATTCGTTGTTAAGGGGTGGGTGAGTTGTCGAAGTGGTAGATAAAGGCTTCCGAACACTAGCAGCATACAGTTTCAGCTCGTTAAAGGAAATCCTTGAAGAAAGAAAGAAAGAAAGAAAAAAGTAAAGAGGGCCCTCTATGTCGTCGTGGGTGTCGGATTTGAATCAGATCGAACCTGATGGTGGCGTAAGGCCATAACAATTAAACAACATGACTGCTAGCTGTTCTATAATGCTGCAAAACTATGTGCAGACCTCCATCCTTTGAGATGAGTCTGATTGAGGCTTCCGGCGGCAGCTTGACTTGTGAAACAAACAAACTGATGTGTGGCTTACAACCAATCAGGGTGTTGGTCTTAGAATTGATCCACATTTAATGTTAGACAATCACTGATTGGCTGGCAACTATACTGTGGGCGGGGCTTACTTTATGTAATATATAACCAACTCACCAGCTCTCACTCACCTTGCGCTTTACACAAGAACGACGAACGACCGAGTCTTCAATTTTGTGGTTATTCAACTGCTATTTGTCCTTCAAGTGTAGAAAGTTCGCCAGGCACCTGTTTGTCTTAGTATCCACGGACTATCAACCATATACGGACATACCGATTTAGTGGAGCTGTCTCCCAGTTTTTGGCTATTCACAACTGACTGGTAAGAATTATCAACTAGTTTCTTACCCAGACCCACCCCAAGTGTAAGCATCAGCATTATTCTGCCTTAGTTTACAACGGCATCTGCAAAGATTTCATCACCGATTGAAACAGAGACTGGTACAACTTGTTCAGGTTTGATACCGCATACAAAACTAGTGAACATTACATCTTGTTGTTTGGATATTTTGTATCCTAAACTAGTCAACGTCGAGTTATCTACCATTAGTGCAAATTATAAACTAATTATATTCAACACCATATACAGAGGCTCAGCGTGAACAGATTTCAAGTCGAGTTTTGATTATCACACTATCAACTCGCTAGTAAACGTGCCTAAAAAGATGTCCACTTGGCAATCATCTGAGAACCACTTATGTGCAACTTGTGGGAAAGGTTTCACTGAAGCGCGTAATCTTCTTCGCCATATTCATACCAGTCACAGTACCAAGCCGCAAGTGTATTCGAGTCAAATTTGTGATCATAATTTTAACAGGAAAGACAATCTACAACGTCACATTACAAAAGAACACGCAACACCAGGATCATCATCCAGTGTAATACCAACAGAAACGTCAACACCTTTTTCACCAACAGTGCGTAAGAGACCAGCGGTTACCAATAGTGATGTGACAAGCAGGAAGAAGAAGAAGAACACTAAACAAAACGAAAACGCCGAACCAGTCAGCGACACACAACACAAGGATGAAGCGGGTTCTCTACACACGCTACCAGATTATGTTAGACAAGTATACAACGACAACTGGAGTAGTATCAAAACACATAATAAGATCAACACATATATGTCTGTCTATACATTTTTTATTAGTCCACAGACACAATACCCTAAAGACTGGACAGAGACCTTGTACAAGATCTTTAACACTCAAAAGAGCATATTCAAAATCAACTTTAGTTATCACGTAGTCCTTAGGCACATCGAAACACAAGCTCTTCGCTTCTACCACGCATCATTCAATAACGCTTCTGTCTTAGAAATTCCACAAATAATCCGAAACAGACAAAATTTTGACGAGTTTATCAAAACAGTACACGGACACGATATTCTTACATACGCTATGCAACAACGTCCAAATACCAAATACACTACAGAGACGATTCCAGCTATAAGTTTTTATCTCTATCATATCCCAGAATTCTGTCTCGTTTAATAAATAACCACAGGTTTATGACCAACGTTCGACACCGTTGTGCATGGTGTGTATATGATCATATTAGGTATAACACCACCTGTTGATCAGCCATTTTGTGTACTGATAGTATGCTTCATTTTATTTTTGTAAAATTTACTGGAAATACTGTAAAATAAACAATTATATGTATTATATTGCGTTCACTTGTTGGTTTTTATTGTTGACGGTGCATATGGGTGTCATGGGATGAGCGGGTGTTACATGTTGATGGGCAATTCAAGAAATATCTCAAACAAACTTATAAATATATCGACCAAATAGGAAAAATGTGTTAACTAAAGATGAAAACTATGGGTCAAATAAAGAAAAAAATTTCAAAGAAGCTTATAAAAAAGTAGGAAATAATGCTAGTCAAACTAATAAAAAATGGTGGTCAAATACAGAAATATCTCATCCGAACTTATAACAAGTAAGACAATATACTAGTAAAATCAAGAAATATGTCGACCGAAGTAATACAATAGGCAGAACGATGGACAAACTTATAACTATTTCATTCAAACTTATAAAGACTATGATAAAATGTTATCCAAATCAAATAACAGGCTGACCAAACTTATAATTAGCTCATCCAACCTTATAAATAGTAGGAAAATTTGTTAGCCAAATTGGCAAAATATTGGTCAGATACACAAATATCTCAATCAAACTTATAAAAAGTAGGAGAAAAGGCTAGTCAAACTAATAAAAATGGTGGCCAAATACATAAATATCTCAACCAAACTTATAAAAAGTAGGAAAATTATAAGTCAAATGTAAAAAAGTATGGGGCAAATAGGAAATCATATTAACCAAATAGGAAAAATATCGCTCAAACTTATAAATAACGCGTCCAAACTTATACAACGTAGGAAAATGTGTTAGCCGAAGGGTGAAAATATTGCTCAAATTAAGAAACATGTCGACCGAAGTAGGAAAATACGTGCTTCAATGTATAAAAACGTTGGGTAAATACAGAAAGATGTCGACCAAACTGATAAAAATCTCCGCCAAACTTATGAAATGTAGGAACATTTGTTAACCAAAAGGGGAAAATGTCGGCCAAATACAGAAATATCTCCACCAAACTTATGAAAAGTAGGAACATTTGTTAACCAAATGGGAAAAAAATATTGGCCATGTAAAGAAATAGCGCATCCAAACGGACAAAATATAGGAAACTTTATTAGCCAAAGGTGAAAACTATTGACCAAGTAAATAAATTGCTCGTCCAACCCCATAAAAGGTAGGAAAATTTCTTACCCAAATGTGAAAAAGATCGGCCAAACTTATAAATGGCTCATCCAAACTTATAAAAAGTAGGAAAACAATATTAGCCAAATCAACTAAAAGGCTGACCAAACTTATAAATATATCATCCAAACTGACCAAAGTAATAAAAATATTGGGTAAATATAGAAATATGTCGACCAAACTTTTACAAATCTCAATAAATTTATGAAAAATATGACATTTTGTTAACTAAATGTGAAAAAAATATCGACCAAACTTATAAAAAGCTCTGCCAAACTTATGAAAAGTAGGAAACTTTGTTAACCCACACGAAGAAAATTATTAACCAAAGATAGAATTGAATTTTAGAAAGTCTTAAGTGCGGCATGGCACAAAAAAGGTTGGGAAACACTGATCTAAAGTCTTCAATACCAGACTCATCGTGTAATTTAAGTTCACTGGCATCATTCTGTGAGGAGAAGTGCACCAGAAATATTCCCACTGAGATTCCTTTAATGTCTGTTGCAGACGTTTATAAATATCTCTTAAACCTCAAATCAACAAACTCACACGGCCTAGATGGTATCAGTAATAGAATTCTTCATTGTGCTGCACCAGTCATTAGTGAGTCCTTAACGTTCATATATAACCAGTGCCTGGCCAAAAACTACTTTCCATCTGCATTTAAAATTGCTAAAGTGTTTCCGCTAATTAAAAATGGCTCAGTCGATAATAGCGTTTTGGGTAATTATAGACCTATTTCCTTACTATCGTCGCTATCAAAACCACTAGAAAAACACATTCATAAAATAACGTTACACCATTTAATTAACAACGATCTAATAATTAACAGTCAATCTGGGTTTCGACCTAAATATTCTTGCCATAGTGCTCTAACAAAAATGACCGATAACTGGCACTTAAACATCAACAACGGTAGAATTTGTGGAGCGGTGTTTGTAGACTTTAAAAAAGCTTTTGATATGGTAGATCACGATATTTTAATTAGAAAACTAAAACAAATGAAGATAAGCACCAACATGGTGAACATAATTGCGTCATTTCTATCCGACAGACAACAAGTCGTGTCCTTCAACAACTGTTTATCAAGACCCACACAGCTTAATATTGGTGTGCCTCAGGGCTCAATACTAGGTCCGCTGCTTTTTGCAGTTTATATTAATGATCTTCCTTTATATATCAATACAACTTGTGATCTATTTGCAGACGACTGTACTATATATACTAGTCAAGAAAACCGTAGTGAATTAGAGAATTCTTTACAAAAGGAACTCGATAATCTTACTAGATGGAGCAATGAAAACCGCATGCAAATTAACATCGACAAAACCAAATCCATGCTAATAACTACCAGACAAAAACTACAGACACTAGCTATAACTGGATCACCGCTCGAACTCCGCATGGGCACGTTACCTATAGTTAATGTGAATGAACATAAAACACTAGGTCTTTTAATTGACAGCCATTTGAGCTGGAGCTCTCATGTTCACGTTCTTACCAAGAAAATAGCACAAAGAGTTTACCAACTTGCTAAAATTCAGCACTTCCTGGACGAAAGCACATGAAAAATATTCTATACATGCTATATCCAATCACATCTCGATTACTGTTCCACAGTTTGGGATGGTTGCCCTAAATCTAATTTAAAACGACTATGTTCTCTACAAAACCGCGCTATTCGTCTGATTTCTGGCATAAAGCACGTTGAAAGTAATAATTTGTACAGTCATCTAAGACTTCTACCACTTCAAAAGCGCTTCCTTTTCAACAAAGCCAAATTAGTGAACAAAATTATATCTCAAAATACCCCAGAGTATCTTCTGCCGCTGATTCAATCTAATGCAATGAACAGCAAGCGCCTAAATTTCGTACATGTCTCAAAGCCTAGATTGGACCTATACAAAACATGTTTGGCCTATTCTGGTGCGCACTTATGGAATGATCTGCCTCCAGATCTGAAAACTCCAATGAGTCCCTACACATTTAACCGAAAACTCTTTAAATACTTAATCCATACCGTCTATATGCCACCATAATTCACTTACTGGTATAATTGTTCATTATAATTGTTCATTATAATTGTTTAACTATAATTGTTCACTATATATGTGTGCGTGTGGGAGAGAGAGAGAGAGAGAGAGAGAGAGAGAGAGAGAGAGAGAGAGAGAGAGAGAGAGAGAGAAAGTGGGTGTCAGAGAGAGTGAGAGAGCGAATGTGTGTGTGCGCACGAGCATGCGTGTGTGTGGAGAGAGTGATTAAGCGAGAAATGGTGGGGGAATGTGTCAGTTCATGCATTCGTACGTGTATGTGTGAGAGTGAGTGAGGGAGTGTGTGCGTGAGTGCATGCGTTCATGCGTATGTGTATGTGTGAGAGAGTGTGATTGAGAGAGTGAGTGTGTGTGTGAAGGATTGTGTGTGAGAGAGTGAGACAGTGGGAGAGTTGATGTGTTAGTGTGTGTGTGTGTGTGTGTGTGAGCGCGCGCATGCGTGTGAGTGTGTGTATATGAAAGAATACAGAGAGAGAGAGAGAGAGAGAGAGAGAGAGAGAGAGAGAGCTGAGCAGATGCATGTCATGTAACACGCATGTTATGTAACACGCGAATCCATATGTTTGTGTATTCTCATCTGTCATATTACCAGTTAAATACCATTTGATTTATCATGTATAATATAAACTTATGTACATTACTGTAGTTTGAGTGAGAGAGTCAGTGAGTGTGAATGTGAGACAGAATGAGTGAGAGTGAGAGTGAATGTGTGTTTGTGTGTGTGCATATGCAGTGTGTGTGTGTGCCTTCTCTGTGTGTATCTCTGTGTGTGGGAGCATCACTATTTTTACGTCGCAGTACTTTTTATGTACACATTTTTCTCCATGTTTAACATTTTTATGAGTACTGCTCATGACTAATTAGTCAGTGTATGTGTGTGAGTAAAGTGTGGGAGTTTGTTCATACTAGTTTCAATGCTAACGTGAGACATTTTGTATGTGTCTAGATGTGAGGAGGTGTGAGTGTGTGTGGAGGATGTGTGTGAGTGCTGGGGATATGTGTGGGTGGGGGATGTGTGGGTGGGAGTATGCGTTTGGATGGGTTGGGGTGTGTGGGTTTTTGTGGGTAGTGATATTTGTGAGTGTTGGTGGGATGTGTGGATGGATGTGTGGGGGTGAAAGTAGGGGTGTGGGAATGGGTGTGGGGGATGTGTGTATGGGTGGAGGATATGTGTTTGGGACGGGTGCGGGGTGTGTGTTTGTTTATGTGGGTGGAGATGTGGGGGTGGTTTAAGGAAGTATGTGTGGGTGGCGGGGTTGTGTGGGTAGGGGATTGTGTTGGGTGGATTGGGGATGCAAGGGCGGGTGGGGAGAAGTGTATGGTGTGTGGGTTTGAGATATGTGTGCGGTGTGTTGGTGGGGGATGTGTGCATGGTGTGTGGGTGGGGGTATGTTTGTGGTGGTATGAGTGAGGATATGTGTGTGGGTGGGGATAGTGTGTGGTGTGGGGGATGTGTGTGATGGGTGCGGGGAATGGGTGGGGTATATGAGTGGGTGAGTAGGGGATGTGTGTTGGTTGGGGGAAGTATGTGGGGTGTAGTGGGTGGGAGATGTGTAGTGTGTGGATGGGGAATGTGTGGGTGGGGGATGTGAGTGGCTTAGGGATGTGTAGGTGGGTGAGGGATGTGTATGTGTCGGGATGGGATGCGTGAGTGGGTGGAAGATGTGTGTGGGTAGGGGTATTGTGATCGAGAGATGTTTAGTTGGGGTGGGTGGGTGGGGGTGTGTGGGTGCGTAGTGGAGGATGTGTGCGTGAGTGAGTGTGTGTTGATGGACGGGTAGGGAATGCGTGTGTGGGTGGGGAGAGGTGTGTGGTGTGTTGGTTGGGGATATTGTATGGGTGAGGTATGTGTGTGTGGATGGGGGATTTTTGTGGTGTGTGGGTGGGGGTATGTGGGGTGGATGGGTAAGGGTATCTGTGTGGATGTGAGTGGAAATATTGTGTGGTGTGTGGGTGGGGGATATGTGTGTGGTGTGTAGGTGGGGATGTGTGGTGGTATGTGGGTGTGGGATGTGTTGGTGAGGGATATGTGTGTGTGTGCGGTGCGTGGGTTGGGAATATTGCGTGATGTATGTGATGTGCGGGTGGGGGATTGTATAGTGGGGGATTGGGTTAAGGCATGTATGGGTGGGTGGAGGATGTATGTGTGAGTGGATTGGGGATGTATGGGTGGTTAGGGAGATGTGTGTGTGTGGGGGGGGGGGTAGGGAGATGTCAGTTGGTGGGGATGTGTGTGTGTATGGTTTGGGGATGTGTGAGTGGATGTGCGATGTGTGGGTTGTTGGGGGATTGTGTGCGTGGGTGGGGAATATGTGGTCAATGGAGATGTGGCTGGGGGATGGGTGGTTTGAGGTGTGGATGGGGAGAGGATGTGTGGGTTAGGATGTGTATGTGGGTGGGCGTGGGATGTGTGGGTTGGTGGGGGAATGTTTGTAGGTGGCGAGTGTGTTTTGGTTGGGGGAACAGGTGAGGGGAGAGTGTGTGGGTGGGGGATGTGCGGGAGGGGGATGGGTCGGTTGGTGGAGTATGTATGTGTCCCTTGGTGTGCGTGTGTGTGGGTAGGTGGGGGTGTGTGGGTGGGGTGATGTATGGGTAGGTGGGAGATGGGCCTCATAACATGGTAATTTGCCTTGTTTATGTTTACAACATTCATTTCACAATGTTTATTTTTCTTCCTATGTAAATGTATAATGCTCTTGATGAACGAAAGACGAGTGATTGGAAGGGCCGAATGTAAGACGGGCCTGCGCGCCCAATTTGTGACCCTAATAAAGTTGATTTGATTTGATTTGATTTGATTTGATTTCTGTCTGTCTGTCTGTCTGTCTGTCTGTCTGTCTGTCTGTCTGTCTGTCTGTCTGTCTATCTGACGACCCGGCCCGGCTGTCTATCCATTCATCCACCCATCCATCCATCCATCCATTCATCCACCCATAGGACCCGGCCCGGCTTCGCCCATTCCTAGCGGGAGCATCTCATTTAATTCATATTCGGCCCCTGCTCTCGTTCCCGTTCCCAAAAAAGACGACCCGGCCCGGCTTCGCCGTATCCCCGGCGGGGAGCGTCTCATTTAATTCATATTCATCCCAATAACTACTGAATGTAAACTTACCAAGATATCACGGAAACCCAATAAATGCTGGGATGACTGTATAGATGTAGAAGAGAAATAAAAAGATGAGTTAGAACATTTTCACGTTTTTAAAATAGATGCATTATGTTCATGAAAACTTTAAAAGTGCCTTTAAAGTGAGGAGGGGGAGGAGGGGGAGGAGGAGGAGGAGGGAGGAGGGAGGAGGGGAAGGAGGAGGGGGAGGAGGAAGAGGAGAGGAGGAGGGGAGTAGGGGGAGGAGGAGAGGAGGAGGGGAGGAGGAGGATTATAACGCATATGCCTGTAGATAACTGTAGCGAAAAGTTCCACCTATTTGCGAAATATGCAACAATTTTACATATATAGCAATGCTATTAAAAGTTATGTCCCCTCGCTATATATAAATTATAATGTAAATTAATATTAAATAATATTAAGTAAATAACTGTTTGTACACTAACAAACTATGACAGTTGGCAGCGCCGGAATGAGAAGAAGACGTGTAGAAAATGTCATCTCAATCGGATGGACTGTTCGCGAACGCATAAATAACATACATACACACAGACATATATTCTCTTTTATATATATAGACAAGAAAGCTTTTGATAGAGTACAACATGAACGACTATAGTCCATTTACTTTTGTCTGCCCCAATATAAAATTCTATATCTCAGTAACCAGCTGAGAGAAAATGATGAGATTTAGCATATAACCTTATCATGATGTCCACCCAACAAAAAAAATTTTGTTCTGGAGATTGTACAGCAGATTTCAAAGTTTGTTTATATGCGGTATATAATTTACGGGACAGAGATGAAGTGCACAATATTAGAAGTATTACATCTTCACGAGGAAACATGAGCGTTCAATAGTAAATTTTCACGTTGTTCACGGGATTGGCCTTACGAAAAGAGCCTTGAGAAGTGAAACGGGGAGTGTTCAGTGGTGTCGCAGTATCTTCAGAGGTGTGTCATTAATGTGGGTCCTTTCATATAAGGCTTCACGTTTAGAAAGTACAAGGTAGGTAGAAATATCATTTACTAGCAACCGCATTTAGGAGCCACGAGAAGCAGATACCTACGTGAAATAAGGGAAATGCGCAAATAAAATTATGACATAGTGTATTTGGATGAAACCTGTATCAATGCGCACCACACAAGTGAAAAGGAATGGGAATCAGTGGACGGAAAGATAACACGATATGTGCCCAGTAGTAAAGGACAGCGTTTCGTTATAGCCCAAAATTCGTTATAGTACTCAAAATGGTTTACAACAGAATGCTGGACTCGTGTTCGTATCAAAGCATACAGACAATAAGGATTATCATAATGAGATGAATGGCAATGCATTTAGTGATTGGCTCAATAATACAGTGCTTCTATCCCTAGATAGACCGTCTTGTCTAATTATGGACAATGCATCATATCACAATGTATTTGCCCAAGAAGACAAAATACCTACGGCATTGATGCATGACAAGGCAGACGTGGCTGCGGCCTTGTGGGAGCACGTGTACACCTCGGAGGAGCAAATGGATCACAATAGTCTGGCAAGAATGAGGCAGCGAGGAGTGACAAGGGGATCTGGCCGAGACGATGCTCAGAGGAAAGGCGAGACGAACATATAATCAGGTTGCTACTGGAATTATTGGTGTTGGAACTCTTCGCTGGCTGCTGAGGATGAGGACGGAGCGTTTATGGGAATGACCCAAATGCTGTGATGTCGGTGTCTGAATCAATTAATCAATCAATCTATTCAAATTGTCTGACGTCAAGATACTAACTCAGACCGCGCTATTAAAAATTGATAAAAGTTGAAGGAAAAAATGTGAGGACCATGTGTTGAAAGAGGAAGATGACTATTGGAGAAAGGATGGTTTGAATTTTATGCAACCGATAGCAGTCATCAACCTACTGGAATCGTCTGACACCGATTAAGGTCTGGGCAGATCGCAGATCTTAATCCACATGCACACCTACTGGGATATTTTGCTCCACATATTAAGAAACATTGCAGGCCCTAAACATTACAGCATCGGCATAAACAATACAACTTGATAATGGCAACAGTTTGTATTCCACAGTGATGAATTTTCAATTCCGTAAGCCCTACGGTGACAAACAACTGACATTGAAAAAACAAAATGCTCTAGACACACTGAATACCAACCGAAGAGTAATATTGTGGTGGGAACTGGCATATTGTGGCATAACAAGAAACGTGAGAAGAACACGTTGTCAAATGAGGGGACAACACACGTGCATACGAATCATATAAACTTCAATGAAAAGAGGACCAACATCTTGACCGTTAAGAAGGAAGTCCACTACAGAGACATTCACAGCTATATTCGTCGTTCAAAACAGGTAATCATGTTCCATCTCAGCAGAGTAGACAATGCACCCACTCCCATACGAATCTGGATACGCCTTGTGTTTGTCATCCGAACTGGCGGGGGCATTGGCGTTACTGTAAAACAAGTTTTAGCGAGAAATCACTAGTTTTTCACCAGTACATCAAAGAAATGTCACCGCTTCCCTTGATTTAAGTTGCTTTTGTACCTATCAAAGACATATTCCTTGGGTAGGGGTAAATATAAGACGGCAGGACAAATTTCATAACGATGCAACAGACAGTTTTCAAAATAATTGAACATGAATGAAGGCATTCTTTTCGGGACAGACTATAATTACGTGCCTTCAAGATATAGGAGTAGACGGCAAGGACATCAGACTCATTACTAACTTGTACTTGGAACAAGTGGCGTCTATTAGATGCGGAAATAACTATTCGTCGCCTATACAGATAAAAAGAGGAGTACGGCAGGGATGTGTACTGTCCCCAAGCCTCTTCAACCTATACACAGAAAGAAGTTTTAAACAAGTTGAAATGCCTGGACTTAACATCAATGGAAGAATAATAAACAATCTTAGGTATGCTGATGATACCGTGTTACTAGCAGAAAGTGAGCAAAAGTTACAAGACCTAGTGGAACAAGTAAACAGGCACAGTGTAGAATCTGGCTTAGATATTAACATCCAAAAAACAAAAAAAATATTTGGAAAAAAAATATTTACAGTACGTTTTACAGTATGTCTTAAACTACAGATTAGCAGTGAAAAGAAAATGTCATCAATGAACATCACAGTAAACGGGCAGATACTAGAATAAGTAACAAGTTTCTCTTATCTTGGACATATAATAACAGATGATGGCAGAAGTGAAATAAAAAATCAAAAAGAGAATAGGAATGGCCAAAAATGCTTTCAACGGCATGAAATCAGTATTAACATCTAGAGAGATTAATAACGCATTAAAAATGAGAATTGTCAAATGCTACGCATATTCAACGCTACTATATGGCGCAGAAGCCTGGACATTGAACAAGCAACTAGAAAGTCGCATAGAAGCCCTGGAGATGTGAATATACAGAAGAATATGTCGTATTTCATGAAAACAAAAACAATCAAATGCAAAGGTTCTAGAAAAACTGGGAATGAAGAGAGAGAGAATGAAGAGACATGATATGTAACAGTGTACAGAGACTAATAAACACTTGCTTTTAATACAAAGACTGTTTATTTTCTTGATGGTGACAATATGGCCTCCTCTCAGATCTCAGGCGGGATGTAAACTGCCCCCAGACAACCCACTACGTCACGATTGAGCATCTCTCCTCGCTTTCAGTCCCAATGCTCAATCGTGCTGTAGCTGTTTCCACTAGATCCTAATAATACCCCAGTACTCGACTACTGTTACACCTCCCTATGTTTATTAAAGAATTTTCCTTATAAAGGAAAAATCTTTACTCCCAATCCCCTTACTCTATTCCCTCTTATTTCTTATCTCTCACCGTTCCTCTAATCCTTCCCTATACTGACTCAATTTTGAGTAAATAATATATCTTTTAACCCTTCTCCCGGTTATATTGTCAGCTAGTAACCCACTATATACTTCTTCTTCGATTTCTACTTTGTATAATACATCGTACCACATATGGTAACTCTTTTAACCTAAACACTCCTTCTCCCCTTTCTTTAGTTCTTATGAACCACTCAATATTAAGCACGCCAATCTATTTCCCCAAACTATATAGCTATCCACTATATATATTTCTGGTCCTTTCTTGGCTCCTCCAGTTCCTGTATCAAATATACATATCATAAGAACAGCTCATAAAATCGTTATCGAAATTTTTGACCTTATAAAATTTCTCACTCTTCCAAAACACAGGACGTACAAAAACAATGTAGTTAGAAAAAGTAAAGAAGCGGTGCGCACCGAATGAGAAGCATAAAGAATGAATACTTAACATGACCACATGTACATACAGCAATGAATATTTAAGACACTCACCCTTTACCTCCCTTGCCAATAAAAAAATTTTGTAAAATAATTTTTTTTTTTTTTTTTTTAAATACACCTTATGAAATATATCTTTGTTCATTATAAAACAATTTGACATAAGTTTTCACAAGCCTTATATATTCCACATTTACTATTGCCATCCACAATTCTGTTCCATATTTCGTTATCTCACCTTTAACCATGAGCCCATGTTCATAATTTATGAACACTTTTAATATAATTAACGCTGGTATTTCACAGCACCTATATCTTGCCCCCGTACATCCCATACTCATATACTGCCATTTACAGTCTTCTCCCCTACCTTATATCAGTGGAACAAAGTAGTTTTTATCAACTCTTTTCTGAACGAAAAACCTTAAGCAAAACCTCATATATTTGAAACTTAAACTTACTTAACTAACTTTATAACCATGTAACTCAATATACCAAACCATTCATGTAATCGAAATAAAATCAACACAACCCCCAAATTAATCTAAAGAAAAAAAAACACATGTTTAAAATGACATAACATGCATGTTATCAAATCAGAATAAAACATTCTATTTCTACCTATCACTATTGGACACTTTTACGGACCAATAGTTTTTACTCCAAATGCTAGGAACACAATCATCCTATTCTAAATCAATTAATCAAACAACAACAATTATTTTTCAAGACCAAATCAAGAAAAAAAAACTTATTATATATGAGGCATTGAAACTTAGGCTCAATAAAACAACCAAATAATAGCCATCATTTTCCAGTACCAATTCAAGCATGACTCATGACTCATAAAACTTAGACTCAATAAAACACAGTTTTCAAAACAATTAAAACTCTCTTAAAATTACTACGTATATTGACCCACCAACATTGGCGTCTCATACTAAGTAACGTAACTCATATCTATTTATATAAGTCATTCCAGTATTTCTATGACCGAGAAAACCGAACACTTTACTGTCTATCTGTATATCTGTTAACTACAGACTAATTTCTTAACCTATAACACTGACCGTACTATTTATCATTTTCTATCGTAACTGCTAACACAATATAACATCCGGAATATCTTCTTAAGTAAGCACTGTAAACTACATATTTGTAATGTGGCGACTAATCCAATATCAACTCAATGTAGTAGCCATCATCTACTTATCAACGAACTTGTGATCTGGCCTGCCAATTATTTCTCTTGGACCAATCATCGTTATAACTTATTAATCCTTATCGTTAAACACGGCATTTCTAGCACCAATAAAAATAACTTGTCTACCTTTCTATAGAGTACATTCACCTATTGTACCAACACCCAATTTGTCCAATTTACGAAAAGTCAAGAAGTATAAACATAATTTCAACGCAACAATTCTATTACAAATATATATATATATATATATATATATATATATATATATATATATATATATATATATATATATATATATATATATATATATATATGCTCTGAAACCTGGAGTACAACGAAAGGAGACGAAGCCTTGTTACAAACCTTTGAGAACAAAATTTTAAGACGCATCTTTGGACCCATTAGGGATACACAAAGTGGAGAGTGGAAAAGAAGAAGTAACAAAGACATTTATGATTTGTTTAAGTCCCCGCTAATCACTGGTATCATGAAGGCTAATAGACTACAATGGCTGGGGCATATAGAAAGAATGGAAGATAATAGGGAAACAAAACTCGCTTACACTCAGGAAATAAATGACCGTAGACCCCGAGGTAGACCAAGAAGGCGGTGGAGAGATAATATACATACAGACCTACAAGCACTTGGAATCAACGACTGGCAAGAGAAGGTCCACCAGAGAGACGAATGGAGACAGATTGTATTTGCAGCAAAGAACCTCAATGGCTCGGAATGCTGAAGAAGAGAGAGAGAGAGATATATATATATATATAGACATGCTTAACTATTCCTCAAGACTACTTTTTACAAAAAAATGTCCATAGAATCCTTTTCCATTTCCACCGTTTTGTATACTTCTTCAAGCATCACTTTCACTTCTAAATCCTGAAACTTATAACTTGCCATCTGCAGTATTCTCTATTTATCTATTTCCTACGTTTCCACTTCTTCAACAACTCCAAGTTTCTTTGAATAAGTGCTAATTCTACATCAATATCTTCTTCTTCGTACAACTTATTAGTTTCTTCCATACTACTACTTGATTCAGACTTTTCATCCATTTCTTCTTCTTCTTCTGTATGTCTGTCGTTAGCAGCCGCTAATCTCTTTTGTTCAACATCCCATCTAATTTGTCTATCCTCATTTCTTAAGGACCTTTCTAGTAGAGGCATATCTTCACCGCTTGTTGAATAATCCCTAATTCTCCTCTGTCTTTTCACTTCTTTATCTCTTTGTTTATCCATTCTTCTTTTCGTTGCTTGTCTAGTATTTTTAAATGGAGCACCTATTTCCTCTTCCATACTATCATAATGAGTTTCATTCACATTTTCTTCTTCTATTGTTTTCGGAATCGTCTGTTCTTGAGTATCTTCGTAACTTGGATTTGCTAGTAATTGATTTTGTGCTGGTTCTTTTCTAAAACTTGGGGCTACTGTAGCTCCTGTAACAACCTGTTGACCTAAATATCCGGTGTCTGAATCATAATTATTATAATAATTCTCATTTCTCTTCTCCTCCTCGTCTCTTCTTAAGTGCTCTACATGTGCCCTTGCCACATGTCCTGTGATCTGGTTCTTGATAGTATACGACACATTACCTAGTTTTTCCAAAACGTAATAACCTGGGATCCAACGAGCATCAAATTTAGAGTTTCTTCTATGCTTCTTGTAATAAACTCTATCACCTACTTTAAACTCCTGTAATTTTGTATTTACATTTTTGTACTTTTTCTGTCTTTCCCTAGCTTTAACTATATTATTCTTTAATCTTACGTGTGCTTTATGCATTTCCTGTATTATGGTCTCTTGAAATTCTTCTCCCATATATTTCCGTCTCGGTTTTAACAGATTATCTATAGGTAGTATTGGTTCTCTCCCGTGTATTAAATAAAATGGTGAAAATCCCGTGCTCTCATTTTGATTTGTACGAATAGCGCTAAGGGCAGGTCCCAAGAATAGATCCCAATCTTTTTCATGTTCATCAATAATCTTTGCTATAACGTCGTATAACGTCCGATGTTGACGTTCGTTTCTAGCATTTGAAGAAGGTCTATAATATGAGGTCTTTATATGTTTTATATTTAAATCTTTTAATAACTTTTCGAATTTTTTATTTACAAACTCTCTACCAATATCCGTAAGTATACTTTGTGGGCAACTAAACCTTGGTACGAACTCCTGTAAAAAAATATTAATGACTGTATCTGCGCTCTTGTCTGGAATTGCGTAAATTTCTGGCCAAAGACTATAGACGTCTACTATATGAATTAAATACACGTTTCCTGACAATGTTCTAGGGTGTGGACCTGATATATCTAAACTAATCTTTTGCATTGGGAACTGAGGAATATCTATATCTTGTAAGGGACACTTTATTGTTTTCATGTTCCTTAATCTGCATTTTTCACACGTATCTACATATTTGCATGCAGATTTAAACAAGTTTGGCCAATAATATTTGCTTGTAAGTGCTTTCACCAACTTATCCCTACCGAGATGTCCATTTTCATTGTGATATGCTTTTAACACTTCATTTTCTAAATGTTTTGGAATATATTTCCTTAGCTGTTCGTTCCTATCACACATATAGTATAACTGTCCATCCTCTTGTAAAACCAAATAATTCTTTTTATATTTGTTATCTTCTGTTTCTCTTAATTTTTCTTTTATTTGTATGACTTTTGGATCCAACTCTTGCTCTTCCTTCATATTAAATTGTGCTAACTGTAGGTCTTCTTCTCTATGTTCAGACTCTTGATCCGATGGTATACTCTCAAATTCTTCCCTATTTATTATGGCAGAATCTAAAATATTTACTTGCCAGTTTCGGTCGTCTATCTCTGGTTCAGCTTCATCTTCTGTATCTCCTGATGACTGTGGGTACGGAATCCTAGATAACAAATCAGCGCATGTGTTAATCCTACCTGGAATGTACTCTATTTTTGTGTTGTATCCCTGTAGATTCAATGCCCAGGTCTGTATTTTCCTGTTCTGCACTGGAGCTTCTAAAAAAGACTTTAAAGGCATATGGTCAGTTCTAATAACAAAATTTGCGTTATGTAAGTAGTAATTTAGTTTCTGAAGAGCATAATGAATGGCATATGCCTCTTTCTCAATAGTAGTCCATTTTCGTTGTGATTTGCTAAGTTTATGAGACAAGAAGTAGATTGGCCTTTCATTTTTAACCCCTGGTATCCCAGACTCTTTTCCTTCATATGGTTGAACCAAACATGCTCCTACTGCATTGTCCGAAGCATCTGTGTACAGTATTAACTGTTTGTTTAAGTCTGGATGCGTCAATAGTGGTACCAGTGTTAAGCTGTTTTTTAAATACTCGAAGGCTTTTTGACACTCATCATCCCACTTAAATCTAGCGTATTTGCCTGTTAAATTTGTAATAGGTTCTGCTATCTTTGAAAACGCTGGGACAAACCGCCTATAATATGCACATGTTCCTATAAACGCACGTACTTCCTTAACGTAGTTGGAGGAGGTAATTCTTTAATAACCTTTATCTTGTCCTGGTCTGGTTTAATACCTTCTCTATTTATAATATACGCCAAATATTTTGTTTCTGTCTTTAAAAACTGGCATTTACTAAGCTTCAATTTAACATCATGCCTTCTTAACCTGTCAAACACTAGTCTAATATGTTTTAAATGATCAATCACATCTCCTTTCGTAAAAATCAGAATATCGTCTATATAGGCTAATGCAAATTGTTGCATACCTTCTAGCACTTCATTTATTAAGAGCATGTAGTGAGAGGGTGCAGTTTTGACTCCAAAAAGCATTCGTAAGAATTCGTAAGAGCCCATATGGGTACAGAAAGCACTCTTCTTTTGCGCGTCCTTCGACATCGGAATACACCAGAATCCTGACCTTGCGTCCAGCGTCGTGAAATATGTAGAGCCATTAAGCAGCCCTAAAATATCATCAATTACCGGCAGTGGGTACGCTACATTCTTGGTAATTTTGTTCAACGCCCTGTAATCGCAACAGAAGCGACTCGAACCATCAGGTTTGGCCACGATGACGACCGGAGATGACCATTCTGACTTCGACCTTGTTATTATTCCTGCTTTCAACATCTCTTCTATCGCCTTTTCCACGATTTCTCTATTTCTTAATGGAGTTCTATATGGTTTTAAACTTATTGGTGGATGATCTCCCGTATCTATTTCCATTGTAACTGTTTGCGTCTTTCCCAATTCTAAATCATTAACCGCAAACACATCCTGATTTTGCTTTATAAGTTGTTCTAACACTTCCTTATTTTCTGGCGGAGCTTTTAACTGTGACAACAATTCTTGTTCCCTTGTCATTTTGTCTAGTGAATGTATTTGGGCTTTATTTCTTCTGGATGGATGGATCAATTCATCCATTCTGACGTTCCCTCTTCTTCCGCGTCCGCGTCTGTATTTAACTCTTTCACTAGAAGTTTCTGAATAACTTGTTCCCGACATTTCTGCTCTATTTGTTGCCAATATGTCACTAATGTTATGATCTAGTTTGGCTATCACACATCCTCTGTATAATTTGATTTCTCTACCTGTGTTGTTGATAACCATCACTGGAAAGGTTAAGTGTTTATCCAACGCCACTATTCCATCCGGAACTTCCAAACCAGGCTCACCAATTACTTCTTCTTGTAACTCAGTGATTCTGACTGTTTTTCCTGCCACATAATATGGGTTCTTCTTCAGCTTTGCTTGTATCAAATTAACCGACTGTGGTTTTAACGTCGTGGACATTTTAACTCTAACCAGTGCTGATATATGCATGTCTTCCTCCATATCTACATAGACGTCCTTGAATTTTAATTTATGTAAATCATAGAAACGTCTTACTCCATTTTTTATTTAAAAATCTCTTCCTATCAACATGTTTCTATTTAAATCCTTCACCACATGAAAAAGATGTCTTATGTTGATCCCTCCTAACTTAAAATTTATCATTGTTTGTCCAATTACTTGTAAATTCTGTCCAGTAACAGAGTGTAAATTATTATGACTCTTAAATACTCTACAATTTCTTACTATTTTGTATAGAAAACTTTCTTTTACTACACTAACCTGAGCTCCCGAATCAATTAATGTACGAACTCTATACTTTCCTATTTCTATTATACAAGAGCTATAATCTGTTTTATTTTCTATAAATTGCTTGACTTCATCTAATTGAAAATATTCTCTGTTCGTCCTACTATACCTATTATTAACATACTCTTTAAACCTTGGGACCTTATTATTTCCCTTCCTACCATAGGTCCCATTTAATAGGTAGGGCGCCGGTTTTCCTGCGTTCTTGTACCTGTAAAATTCCTGTGTCTATCTACAACATTCCTACTCACTCTGTTATTGTCATGTCTACCCTGTGTATTCGACTGGACACGCCTGTTATTACAAAAACGAGAAACATGTCCCCAGTTGACCACAAACCCAACAGACAATATTTGTACTATTTGTGTTGACTACTGTCTCCCTTGTAGGGTATCTCATATTTCTTCTTTCCTCGTTATCATATCTATTTCTACCTTGTAACGTCTGTATTCCTCCTCTCCTATTCCATCCGAATCTTGTTTGTCCTATTTCCATGGGCTCCTCAACTCTGTCTTCTCGATTACTTCCTACTTCTCGTCCTGTTCTCAATCTAAATCTACGTCTCAAATTTTCTTCTTGTACCGCGATATCTACCGCTTGTGATAATCCTCTCAGGGTTTTCCCTCATCAGCTTAAATTTCAAACCATCGGATTTTATGCCATCTACAAAAATCCCTACTAACATCCTCTCCACCTCCTCTCCTCTTACATTCTGTCCTAAGAATGCCTCTTCAGCCAGGTTAATCAACCTATCGCTGAACAATTGTACCGTCTCTCCGTTATTTTGTTTAGCCTGTCTCAACACCGAAAATGCATGTTGTGGATCCGTTATTTCCGCATACTTCCTTGCTAGGTCTTCTTTGAATTGTTCCCATGTCTCATCTACTCTAGCCTCTAACTTTCTTCTTATATGATCCGAGACCGGTTCCGTTGCCGTCTGATAAGCCAGTCTCATTCTTTCTTCATCTGTTGCTGAGATTAAATACGCATATTTTTCTATGGAAGTGACCCATTTCTTAAAGTCTCTGGCCTGTCCACTAAACTTCACAATTTCTGTTGCCATTCCTTGTTGTTTAATAACCATATTAAGTCTGCCTACCGCTGTTCCTACCCCCGTCAAAACTTGTGCTAAAGTGTCTTGTTCCGCCATGCTGAAATATATTTAAACAGAGCAAGCAAACAACTTCACAATTGTAATTTCCTAATTTAAGAAACACCAATCACTTATTTCTAAAGAACAGTTCAATCAGTTACCAGGTTTATAAATTTCCGTACTTCTGTTTCTCGATCCAAGCACGACGTATTTTCCTAGGCTCGCCGTCAGATTACACTCAACGCTGTAGTAGTTGAAACCAATCGTGCCCCTCAGACAGTTCGTTTGTTCTTCTCAGGCAGTCTCTCTTCTTGGGATGCTCAGTACCGTGCTTCAACCCCTGGTTGGGTCCCTTCTGAGATGGAGTACATCATCGACGTCTTGAGATAGTCAGTCTGACAGACAACAGCGAGCGGCTCTCGACTGCAGTGGAGCCCCGAGATAGTCGGACTCGTCAACAAAACATTGGGCAACCCTTATTTATTTGCTGTCTCGATTGTTTTTTTTTTTCAACGTTCTTTTTTCTATTTATTAGCGTTCCGAACGTAACCTATTTAACATTGAGGCTGACTTGATCGTTTTATTAAAATGTTCTTTCTCACCTGACTCAACGATCAGACGACTGGATTTCTGGATTGCCCATTTAGCAAAAGTTCTGTGAAGTCTAGAGCGTGGGTGTCTCTGTTTTTGAATGATCAAAGAGCAGCACTTTCCGACAGCAAGTTTCAAATCGATCAGACACGATCCTAGAGCAGTCTTGGTCAGCTCTCCTAAACAACGATGTATGGCAGCGGCTTTGGTAGCCCGTTGAAACAAACGACAACGCAGGTGGCGGCTTGGAGCAAGCTCTTGAAAATGGCAAAATTCAGGCTATAGTAAGCCTTTGGAAGTGATAATTCTAGGCAACAGCTATGGTAAGCCCCTTGAAAACGATAAAGTTCAGGCACCGGCCATGGTAGTCCTCTTGAGGAAAAAAATTGCAAAACAGCGGGTATGACCAGCCTCTTGAGGTGTACAATGAAAAGCGACGGCTCTACCAAGCCTCTTGAATTGTACAATGAAAAGTGACGGCCATACCAAGCCTCCTGACGCTAATTTATTTGTTATCTCAAGTCTTGAAAAAGACTTACAGACGACCACCCCTGGCCGGGCTTTTGGTCTCTGTATTCACAGATAACTGATACTTATTGGCCATCTTTCTCATTGCGCTTTGTTACGTTCACTGGTTGTTCAAAAGCGTGCCGAAATTGTTTCTGGCGATTTAGAGAAACGGAGCAAGGATCATCTTCTCATCTTTTGACCTCCGCGATGTTACATAGTTACTTCGCGTTGTTTCTTTGTAGACCAGATTATACCAGGCTCGAATCCTCGGTCGTAGGCTCCATAATTAGTCCTGTAACAGTGTACAGAGACTAATAAACACTTGCTTTTAATACAAAGACTGTTTATTTTCTTGATGGTGACAATATGGCCTCCTCTCAGATCTCAGGCGGGATGTAAACTGCCCCCAGACAACCCACTACGTCACGATTGAGCATCTCTCCTCGCTTTCAGTCCCAATGCTCAATCGTGCTGTAGCTGTTTCCACTAGATCCTAATAATACCCCAGTACTCGACTACTGTTACAGATACTCTTATAAAAACCATAATGGAAGCCAAGGTTGAGGGCAAGAGGTAGACAATGATACAAGTGGGAAGATAACATCAAGAGATGGACGAACAGAATGTACAGTCAAGGCAAGAGACATACAGTGTTGTAGATCCATTGCAGCCAACCTTCATTGTGGAGACGGCACCTGATTGATTGAACGTCTGAGTACAAGGCACCCTCTTTATGATCATCATCAAGTGCCCTGTCATCTAGCGTAAGTTTTCATAACTCTCCAAGATCTCGGTCTTTGGTTTTCTGGATCAACTCTGTTGAAGATATCCCTCAATGCCACCGCCTCAATCCATCCAGCATAATTTCTCTTGGTCTGTCTCTGCTTCTCTTCCCCTAGATCTTACCAGTTGTCACGGTGTTCTCCAATGCCTCTCTTCTCATCACATGGCTAAAGAAAGCTGTTGGTCTCTTTCTTATTTTTATATGTAATGTTCTATTTTCATTAGCCTCTTTCAGGCAATCGTCATTAGTTACTCCAGGGTATTCGCAACATTCGTTCAGGAATACATCTCTGTTTCTTCCAAGTTCTTCCTAATTTGTTCATTTACATTACAAGATTACTGTCATACAGCAAAACAGGTTCTATATAGCACTTTCTGTCGGGGGCAAAAAGAAAATCCTAACCTGCACAGTTCGCGGCGACTGCACTAGCCGGCGGCCTTAATTCCTCAGGCTCATAGACCCCTCCCTCTGCCATACACTGCAAGGTACTACATTGACAGTAATTGACAGTTTTGACAGTGATAGTAACTTATTGCGTAAGATACTCTTCATTTTCTGAAATGCAGCTTTTGCTTCCTTCTATGACAAACACTATTCTCCTAGTTACGTAATCGAATTTATTCATTCGGTTAATTCTCTCACGGCGGCCGTAAAGAGGCTTATTCAATGCTATTGTCATGCCGCCAACTATTTCGCTTTTGGAACCAGTAAGTTTATAATTCTGTCGACCTACATTCTCCAGCGAGACTGACATCCCATCGCTAGGACTCCACTAGCACAGGCCGACTGGTGGGAACTTAAGTAGTCATTATTCCGCATTAGTCATGTAGTCACACACCGGACAGTACAACTAGGAACATTCTGTTGCACGTCTGGGTATCTGACTGTACCCACACACTAGCCCATTGGCTACGTTATTATTTCATAGCCTCGAGAGGGTTAGCGTTTAACAGATTCAGGGCTAGACGAAAAGTAGGTCTGGACCAAATAAAAATGGGAATTATGGGCGTATCACAGTTATGACTTAAAATGTATTAATATGGCAGCAGACATGTTGAATTATATATTAAATTAAAGGAAGTTGTTTAGGGGAAATTATTGTATTTATATTTTAACTGAGACAACATTACGCAATGACAGCATTTCGACGATTTATAAGCCCATGGCAGATAAGAAAAGTCGCTTAAGACGATTAATTATCCTGTACACCTAGTCAGTTAGCTTATTGGTTATGTCTTCTCTAAAAGATGCTTAATCTCCAGCTTATGCAAACAGGTAGGATATTGACTGTAGCAGCATATAACAATATGGAACATAACTTCAAGGGTAGGTTGTTTTATCAATGGTGTTACAGAGACCAGGGATTCTTTGATCTTGTTTGTGAGGCATAGTCATGTAGTTTCGTCTCAGAGGTCAGCGTGGCCGATAAGTTGAACGCAGTTGCGCTCAAACTGTCTGTGCGCTGACCGCGGGATAATGGTTTCATTCAATACACCGGTCAGTTGGACTTCAGGACTTGTTTTTCAGAAAGCAATGGTAAACTAAAGTCGGTCGCCCTGGCCGAAGGGTTAGCTTTCTCCGTAACCCCGAATACTCTCGTGGTTGACGTGAGCGCACGAGAATTGGAAGCGGTTCGAGTCGCGCCAGTGACTTATGAGAGTATGGAGCCGATCGCTCAGAAAGTCGTGGCCTGCTGATAAGCGTAATCTAGCCTAGGAATCAACATACAGCTGAAAGATGCTGATGTTGACCGCAATATCCTGAAACAGGATGGAAACGCGAAAAAAATGGCAAACTAAAGAACGTACACTTGTTTAGTAAATGAAAAACAGCAAATAGTGGTTGGATGTGGCTGCCACGTCCCGCAAAGGACATGCCATTTTCGATTTAGCAGCAGACCGCCTGACTTTGGTTTCCTTACAATGGTATGTGTGCCGGTCGTTCAGAAAGCAATGGTAAAACTACCGGTAGTAAACTTGCCCAGGAACCCAGGAATCACAAACGGCCAAACAATACTGAAGCTGATTGCTACGTCCTGTAAAAGATATGCAACAATCTTATATATTTTTATTTTTAATGGTTGGTTTGATTGACAGGCAGGAACTAATCTATCACCCTAGTAGAGCCTGCCTGATAGGGAAGGGGCAGGCGATGTCTCTCAAGTGTCCATACGCCTGGTGCTGCGCCTCCCGCATACCAGACATTCCGCGTTCACGACCAGCTCACCCGTGGCCATTCGGTTCTTGGCACGTCGGTCCACCTTAAACTTGGGGGTTTATAACCGGAGTTTTCCAATCTCCTAGATGGACTGCTGTAATAGCTAACGGACCCCATCTACTCGGGGAAAAGAGGTTCTAGCCCCTGTACGATTACTGCAGTGAAATTCACTAGAAAGTAGAAGATAAGCTTGTTGACTATAATTCTTGGTTCTATTAGAAATCTCAATGATTATAATTATTGTTTGATTGATTAGAATCCTTGGTTGAGGTGAGTTCTTGATTGTTTAGAATTTGTAATCCGAATCGAATTTTGGTTGTTTAGAATTCTTGGTTCAGAGCGAATTATTGATTGTTTAGAATTCGTAGTCTGAATCAAATTCTCGATTGTTTGGAATTCGTAGTCTGAATCGAATTCTTGGCTGATTAGGGCTCTTGTTGGGTTGTTCGTATTCTTGGTTCATGGCAAATTCTTGATTGCTAGAATTGTCAGTGAGGAGAGTTTCATGATCGCAGGGATCAATATGAGTTGATCATAGTATCAATCATAGTATGCTTACAATACTGTGTGGGGAGTTAGGATGAGATATGAGTGTTTCTGATACACATTGATTGTCGGGGGAATTCACAACGATTAACCTCATTCAGACTAATTAAAGGAATGAAAGGAATGCTGGGTAACTGCCAAATAACTGCCGTAATGTGGCCAAAGTTTTTCTCCAATAATATTTTGAAAGTTCTGACAATATTTCTTCACCATGCTGCTGGAAGTTTCTTCGTCAATATCAACAATAACTTTGTACAACTGATAGTCTATGAGGAAGTATAACAGCAAAATTAAATGAGATGTAGTACCATCAATTTCTAGTTTGTCAAAAAAAGGTTTGAATTTCTCATGTTCACAGCATTCCTTTAATCTGAACAATATTCGGAATGTGGTTTTAGAATTCTTCATCATCTTCATTAAAGTAATGCGAATGATTGTTTTAAATGGGCATTGAAACGTTGGTAATATGATCGCATGCGCGCATTTATTAATGTATCCGGTGTCCCACCACGAGATAAAGAATTGATACAAGTATATACAGAAAAAGGAAGGATAAAAGGATTTAAAAAGGTTTTAAAAAAGGTTGCTATGACATGGCTACTGTCCCATGTGCCCCAAGGGAAATACACATGTTTTCTGTCCCGTCCCATCCCATCCAATGAGACGTTTCCATTCCCATGGATAAGCCTGTGCATTTAACAACAGAGTGTTCAAATGTAGTTAGTAGGTGACTGGTCATAGCATTACATTCAAAACAATGTAGACACTTAGCGACTTTGTCGCTTAAAAGTCGACAGGGGCGACTTCATTGCACCGGGTTTTTGTCCCATATGGCTCGGTCGCTTTCCGCGACGCGGAAAGCGTCGCACAAAGCACGAACTCCGTAACTCTAGCGACGACCCGCAGTAGTCTCCGAAAAATTTCACTCGCGAACCGAAGGACGCGGCCCGGAATCGAACCCACAACCTTCGGAGCCTGAGTCAAACGGCTTGACCACTTCGCCACGGAGACTCCCGTAGTAGCCACAAACAATATGTTGCACGGTTTATTGCCTGCCATAATTCGCTGCATCTCGTCAGGTGCATACAGCAGGCATTAAACAGAATTAAGAGCTAATGGCACAACACCAGCAATGAAATTACAGTAACTGGCTCAGAAACAACACCAGGTCTCGGAAACTGAAATACGTTGATATTAAACGTCAGAGAGGGTTGGAACACACACACACACACACACACACACACACACACACACACACACACACACATATATATATATATATATATATATATATATATATATATATATATATATATACATACACATACACACCCACACAACATTAGGCATGGAAGGTGTGGTTTGTAGATGAAGACACTGGCCATGAAAGTGCATGAGGCAGATGAAGTGACAATGATTGGGAATCTTCACAATGGGTCGTGGTGAGAGCGACGCTCTGCATAAAATATGTTAGCTGATGATGATGGCATTTACTTGTTTCATAGTTATTGAATAGGCCAGCATTGTCCTTTCATTTGTAACGGTTCAGTCACAGATCTCTCGGTAAATAGTAATTTAGATATGTAGCGGGGCAGTCACAGAACTGTAGTTAAAACGTAACTAACATATGAAACAGAACAGTCACAGAACTTTGGGTAAATTGTTACTAACATATGTAAAGGAACAGTCACAGAACTTTAGTAAATCGTGATTTATGTAAGTAACGGAACAGTTATAGATCTTTCGGCAAACAGAAACTTATATATGTGACAGAACAGTCGAAGAACTTCGCAAACAGTATGCACTCATATGTCTGTTAATATATGAGAGTATTTTGAACAGCTCCTTATAACAACAACAACAACAACAACAATAACAACAACAACAACAACAATAACAACAACAACAACAACTCTAAAATAAAATAAAAGAGGGGTAACGGACACACAAAAAGTCCAAATTCCACATCAAAAGTACATTGATATCCCTGGGAATACCAATCCTCCTCGCTACAATGGAAATAAACTTAATGGGGTAGACACAGCTCGGAAGCCACACGCCATATTTGTATATTGCCGTGTTTATTTTCTCTCTGGCAACATTTTGCAGCTTGTGGCTAATCCCCTGACGGAGTAATCATTTCCTCATCGAGATTAGTTGCGTGGAGGTTGGGCTGAAGGTATCACACGGTGGCCTTTTAGGGTCCTCGTGAGACGTGGCCAGTGAAACAATGTGGAGGAAGGGATGCGTCCTATATTCCAGCTCACGAGCCAGTCAGAGACTTGCAGTGTGATCATATAACACATGCATTGTTTGGTTTGTTAACTGAGCACACAGCCTTTCATAACTCCATCTGTCTCTGGCAGATGCCACCTTCGCTCTGTGTGTATCAGTTCACAGGCCGTCTTTATTATTATTTTTTAAAGTTGCATCTCCCTTACAAGGACGTTGCGGTCAACACCAACATTTTTCAGGTGTTGTTGATGTTCTTGGCAAGATTACTCTCTGTAGTTTGCCATTGATTCCTGAGTGACCGGCTCACATACTCCGTAAGTAACCAACGCGACGCGATCCGCTGCCCAAATTCGCGCAGCTGTGTTCCTCACGTGGATATACGAGATTACGGAGAAAGTCGTTAACGCCTTCACCAAGGAGACGGCCCGTATTTATTACACTCTCATTTTTTTTTATTTTCGCTCACTCGCTTTGAACTCAAGCGTAATCCATACACACTACTACTAGTAGTGCTGGACTGAATTTTGCTTGTGGATTAGCTTTCCCTATTAACAGTGTTCCTCGCTATCAGGCGAATCCACTCCGACTTCAGAGGTACTTGTAATTTACGTCCCCAAGTCAAGGACAATAGGCCAACATTTTAGTCCAACTGTCTGGTATAGGGATTGACCCCATACCTCGGCATCAGCACACCGGATGTATAAGAACACGCGTTCGTATCCATTCGGCCATACTGACCTAATATACTCTCATGTTTGTGAGTAATTTTTGTGTTATTGGAGCCGTTGAAGTGGCTAGACGCTCGCCTGCTTTTCCTGCGGTCATGGGTTTGAATCCGCATCGGGTCGGATTTAACAAAGTTATCTAGGTTCGCAGATCAACATTTCCTAAAATGGGTACCAGCCTATATCTTGGGAAGTAAAGCGGCCGGTATGATACTAGCCACGGCACCTATCAATCATGGGGTTGAATGTACATCGGAATGGATTTTAAAAATACCTGGGTTCTTAGGTTGATTCATCCTAAAATCGGTACCAGGAAAGTCTTGAGAAGTAAGGCTGCCGATGTGACACTCATCCCATCATGCACCGAGCCCCGATTGGCCTTTACAAACATGGTGAGGTGCTACATAGAACCTGTGCTGTTGTATGGATGTGAAGCGTGGGCATTGAGCAGACAAGTTGAAACACATCTGATGGCTGTGGAAATGTGGTTTCTGAGGAAAATGCAAAGAATACCACGGACATAGCGAAAATCCAATGACTAAGTTCTACAAGAAACAAATGAAAACCGTAAGTTGATTAGGGAATTTAGACGTTGACAGTCACAATTTTTGGGTTACGTTATGAGAAGAAATAAATTGGAGAACTTGGTGACAACTGGCAAGATCGAAGGGAGGAGAATAAGGGGAAGGCAAAGAAGCATATACCTGGATGGCTTGGCCACGTGGGGGAAGGGATGTGTCGAGACAAGAATATTTAGCTGATTCACGACTCTGGTGATCGAGTGAGATGGCGAAACATGACCGTCCACGCATATCGACACATGATGAATGAAGGACCATTTGCCAAATGCGCTAACATAGTGTAAAAAGGGTCCTGTTTTCTTCTGCATGTGGTAATGTGCACAGTGGAGAATACTAGAGCGAACACAACTCGTTCTTTATAGCACCTGTTTGCTCTAGTATACGTTGAAATATATGCAGTTGGGGGAGGGAAGGGGGGGGGGTGCAATAAGTTCCAGGCCATAGCCTTGAGCAAAGTTACCATTACGGTCACAATGGAACCAGTAACTGAAGCAATGATTGGGACTGCACAGCCCATTCACAGCGCTCTCGTTAACAAGACTTACTGTTCACCACACCATTGCACGCGCACGTGTGTGTGTATGAGTGTGTGTGTATGTGTGTGTGTGTGTGTGCGCGTGCGCGTGCGCAAGCGCGCGCGTGTGTGTATGCCAAAATAATCTATATATATAAAAGACGATGTACGTATGTGTGTAGGGATGTATTTGATGCGTTCGATAACGGTCCATCCGATTGAGATGACATTTTTCTACATGTATTCTTTTCATTTCCGTGCAGCCAACTGTCATAGTATGTTAGTGTACAATCAGCTATTTACTTACTAAAACTTAATATTTAAATTTACATTATCATTTATATATAGCGAGGGGACTTAATTTAAGAAATGTTATTTCAAGGGGCATAACTTTTAATAGCATTCCATATATTTTATATATAGATTGTTGCATTGTTTTCAAAGATTTATAAACTCTTTGTCTACAGTTATTTACAGGCATATGAGTTATAATAAATAATGATATAATCTTTAAGGCATTTTCAAAGTTTTCATAAAAATAATGCATCTATTTAAATAGTGAAAATTTTCTAACTCATCTTTTTATTTTTCTTCAACAGCACATTAATTTTTTTTAACATTCTCATATGTATGGCGCGTTACACCCACGTTGGGTATTTATGATGCCCATGTTAAACATTTCCTCAACGAGTTACTTTTCATGCATTTTAATGCTTATTGTTCTTTTGTTGTCAAAGAATTGCTTCATAAGAGATGTTGAATGAAAGAATGTATGAGAGGAAATAGAGAAGAAGGGCAGAATGTAGGACGGGCCTGCGTGCCCAATTCTTAACCCTTTGAAAATAAAGATTTTCGTTCGTTAAAAAAAAAAAGTAATTTTTTGTGAGAGAAAGTTAGTTGCATATCGTTTGCAGTACTCTGCAGTCAACCCACCGCCCACTATTTATTGGCTGTTCGTGATATCTTGGTAAGTTTACTTTAGATAGATCTCTTCCAATCATATTTTCTACTATCAATCTATCTATTCTTCTATTCTATCTATATTTTTAACGAGTACGGGCCGAACATAGACAGACAGACAGACAGACAGACAGACAGACAGACAGACAGACAGACAAACAGACAGACAGACAGACAGGTAGGTAGATAGGTAGGTAGGTAGGTAGTTAGGTAGGCAGAAAGGAACGTGGGTGGATGGATGGATGGATGGCTGGCTGGCTGGCTGGCTCGGTAGACAGACAGACAGACAGACAGACAGACAGACAGATAGATAGATAGATAGATAGATAGATAGATAGATAGATAGATAGATAGATAGATAGATAGATAGATAGATAGATCCCCGCCAGGAGCTGGGCGAAGCCGGGCCGAGTCAGCTAGTTTATTTATATAATCACGTTTCATGATAGAACCCCCATTTGAGACACCTCTGAACAAACCCATTTAACTTCGCGCTTTTTGTGCCAAACTGTCAGGTCTTAATATGACTGAGCTACCATATGACAGTAGACGGTACTACCTGCTTTCTGTCAGCGCCGAATGTTGGGCGGCGCTTACCAAACCCGACACCCCACATTGTGCCAACGGCTTCGGGCGGAAGAGCGCAATTGGGAGGGTACTAGCCTTATCCTGGTGCGAGGAAATGCAACCCAAAGACAAAATAAGTCATTGCAGGGCAGACCAGGCCCTAAGCCTTGGTTGGCAGCTGGTCTAGGATTGAAGCTCCGACAGGCGGACAGTTAGAGCATTGCTTAGCTGATCCGGCAGCTTCTGCAGCTTGTCTTGTTCCAGATTAAAGGTGTTAACTTTCCTCTGGAGTGAACTAGGCAGGCCGAGAGAGGGATCATGCTGCATGGGCAACACATGGTTTCTTTATTTTAGCCCAGGCTTTGTGCTATGGAGAGGCAATAACTCCATCCCTGGTCTTAACCCGTCTCGGAATCAAAGCGCGAGGCAACTGTTACGGGTTATAAGTCCTTGTCAGTTGGCGTAGACATGGGGCGCCACGCGTTGCCTCTGACGGTGGGAGACACCTACAGGTGTCACTGATCAGCTACCGCCCGCCTCAAGCTGGGCAACCCCCAGCCAATTGGGTGCTGATCCGCCACAGCCTGCCTGCTTCAATGGGTGCTTGGGGCTAGGACAAAATCTGAATCGCAGGCTGTAAAACCAATGCACCAGGTACTAATAAAAAGAATAGAAACCTTACGCTACGGCTTGCAAACTGGAACGTGAGAACCATGTGTCCAGGATTTTCCACTGACTTGACAAATATTGATGATGTGAGAAAAACGGCTGTGATTGATGCTGAACTCGATCGTCTTAACATTGATATTGCTGGCCTGCAGGAGACTCGCCTCGCTGAGGAAGGGTCACTCAGGGAAAACAATTTTGGAATGGAAGAGGGCAGGCAGAAAAAAGGCAACATGGTGTGGGCTTTGCAGTGAAGAATTCGCTACTGGGAATGATTGATATCCCAGCTGGAGGTAATGAAAGATTATTATCACTGCGCTTGGCAACCTCCTGTGGATTTGCCACCATTCTCACTGCATATGCACCGACACTCGCTTCCTCTGATGATGTGAAGGATACGTTCTATGAGCAGCTAGACTCTGCGATCAAGGCAGTTCCAAAATCCGACTACATTTATATTCTCGGTGATTTCAATGTTCGTGTGGGCAAGGACTCGAGTTCATGGCCAGTGTGCCTTGGAAAATACAATATCGGTCGCATGAATGATAATGGGCAAAGGCTGCTGGAGCATTGCACTAGAAATGACCTATGTATTACAAACTCCTTTTTAAAAAAAAAGAGATGCATAAGGTCACATGGAAACATCCAAGATCCGGCCATTGGCATCAGCTGGACTTCATTATCACACGGAGACAACATCTGAACCATACATCATTAACTCGAAGTTACCACAGTGCTGACTGTGATACAGATAATTCTTTGGTTGTTGCAAGGGTTAGACTGAGACCAAAGAGAATCTACACAGCTAAACACAAATCTAGCCCCAGGATTAATATTACTAACACTCACGATCCTGGAAAGTGCTTTGAATTTCAACAGCAACTTGAAGACGCTTTCAATGATACATAAGAAAATTGTACAGTAAGTGAAAAGTGGGGTAAACTTAAGGAAACTATTTATAAAACAGCGGTAGGGGTTTACGCACTGTGGATCATAAGAGGCAGGCTGGTTTGCGGCAAACAGCCAGATACTGCAGCCCTTGATTGATAAAAAGAAGATAGCTCTCTTAAGAAACAAGGAAAGACCAACGCGTAACACTCTGAGTGAGCTGAAGCAAGCAAGGAAGGATGTACAAAAGGCTGCCAGGCAGTGTGCGAACGACTATTGGATCAAGTTATGTGAGTCCATTCAAATCGCAAGTGATAAGGGAAACATCAGAAGCATGTATGAAGGGATAAAGAAAGCCTGGGGTCCAATGATCAAAAGAAGTGCACCGCTGAAAACCTTGACTGGAGAAATCATCACTGATAAGAAACAGCAGATGGATAGATGGGTCGAGCACTATTTAGAGCTTTACTCAAGTGAGACCAAGCTAGCGGATGATGCCCTCAACGCCATAGAGGCCCTGCCAACTCTTGACCACCTGGACACACTTCCCACCATAACAGAAGTTAAGTGTGCTATAAATGAGCTTGCATCTGGCAAGGCTCCAGGTAAGGATGGGATTCCAATAGAGGTGATCAGGAGTGGGCAAGACACACTCACTCTACAGATCCACCAGCTAATAGAGCTATGCTGGCGAGAAGGACAAGTCCCACAGGATTTCAAAGATTCAAACATCATAACGCTGTACAAGAACAAGGGAGATCGGAGCGACTGTAACAACTATAGGGGTATCTCACTTCTGTGTATTGTTGGGAAAGTATTTGCCAGAATTATCCTGCACAGACCTCAAGTCCTGGGAGATCAAGTCTACCCCGAATCACAGTGTGGCTTCCGTCAGAACCGGTCTACCATTGATATGATATTCTCATTGCGACAGATGCAAGAAAAATGCCGGGAACAAAATCAGCCACTGTTTATTGCCTTCATCGACCTCACAAAGGCATTCGATTTGGTCAGTCGTGAGGGTCTGTTCAAAGCACTAAAGAAGATTGGCTGCCCACCAACTCTTCTGTCCATTGTGGAATCGTTCCACACAGGCATGAAGGGTATAATCAAGTTTGATGGCTCAACTTCAGAAGAGTTTGAAATAAGAGTGGAGTTAAGCAAGGCTGTGTGCTATCCCCCACCCTCTTTGGGATATACTTTTCACTTCTACTGAAATATGCCTTTCGTGATCAGGATGATGGTATATACATTCACTCACGCTCAGATGGTGGCCTCTATAATGCTCAGAGATTGAAGGCCAAGACCAAAATTAGCAGGGTACTAATCAGAGAGATGCTTTTTGCGGATGATGCTGCGATTACGACCCACTCTGAGGAAGAATTACAACATCTACTATCTGCATTCTCCAATGCTTGTTCTGAATTTGGTTTAACAATTAACAAAAAGAAGACACAGATTATGTCACAAGGTGCACTTGGTGTACCATCAATCTTTATTGACGACCCCGAAATGGAGATAGTAGACCATTTTACATATCTAGGATCAGAGGTAAATAGCAAATTATCCCTCGATCAGGAAATCAACATCAGGATTGGCAAGGCAGCAACAACAATGAACATGTTAGCAAAGAGAGCCTGGGAGAACAGGAAACTTACTGCCAAAACAAAAGTTCTCGTCTACCAAGCCTGTGTCCTTAGTACTCTTCTTTATGGCAGTGAAACCTGGACAACTTACTCACGCCAAGAGAAACGTTTAAACAGCTTTCATATGCGGTGTCTGCGAAGAATACTTGGTATTAAGTGGCAAGACAAAATCACAAATTCTGAAGTGTTGGAAAGATCAGGTTGTGTGACGGTGTATTCCATGCTCAGTATTCGTAGACTTAGATGGATAGGACACGTTAGGAGGATGGATGATGGTAGAATACCAAAGGACATCTTTTTTGGTGAATTACAGACGGGTAGGAGATCACAGGGTCGGCCTCTACTACGATACAAAGATGTGTGTAAGCGGGACATGATTGATACAGGCATTGATAATGCACATTGGGAGCACGTCGCCGCTGAATGTGTTGCATGGAGGGCAACTATCAGATACGGAATAAAGACAAAGGAGAAAATGACTGCAGATAAAGCACACACAGAGCGTGAGAGACGTAAGATGGTGCAAAATGGTGGAAGTGACCATGTTTTCACATGCACCTACTGTGCAATGGCCAAGTAAATATCCAAGATCTACAACAGGTAGCAGCGAACCGCCAAGCATGGAGAGACAGGACTTCTGCCCTATGCGCCGCCTTAGGCTCAAGAGGAAAGACTAACTAACTAACTGTGGGCAAACATTTGCAGCAAGAATTGGCCTTACCAGCCACACTCGCCACCGCCATGGATCGTAGCCTTTTTAAAGCACAATGTACCAAACTATCGTCTGTCAAGACGGAAAGGTGCCAATGGTTTTGTGCCAAAACGAAAACCGCGAGACAATTTCAAAAAGATCGGGGGTGTGTCTTGCTGAAGCTGTAATACTTTTAAAATGATGGACTTAATCCCGAAGCCGTAAATTATATACCGCATATAAACAAACATTGAAATCTGCTGTACAATCTCCAGAACAAAAATTATTTTCTTGGGTGGACATAATGATAAGGTTATATGCTAAATCTCATCATTTTCCCTCAGTTGGTTACTGAGATATTGAATTTTATATTGAGGCAACAACAACAACAAACACACACACACACACACACACACACACACACACACACACACACACACACACACACACACACACAATATACCAATTTGTTCCCAAAGGGAAGTAAAGAATAGGAACACTGGTACCTCCTGTGCAGATCGTATAAGGTAACTAAAGAGGACAAATGGGAGACTGGCCATTTAACATCGTAGAAAACTTCAATCAATCAATCAGTCAGGTGCCGTATCCACAATGAAGGTTGGCAGCAATGGATCTCCAACACTGTCTGTCTCTCGCCTTGACTACATTATGTCAGGCTGATGCTCGTCCATCTCTTGATGTTATCCTCCCATTTGTATCGCTGTCTACCTCTTGCTCGCTTGACCTCAACCTTGCCTTCCAGTATGGTTTTTATTCAACGCGTATACGGTGCCGATCACTGAACAACAGTTGGACGGGAGGGGTAGGACTCTGTCATTTGCTGACGACATTCTCGTGTATCGACAGGGTCGAGATAGACAGGCGGTTGCCAATGATATGCAGGGCGAACTAGATCGTAATTTCCTCATGGTGTGCTGATGCCGACTGCCCTTGTCAACCCTGCAAAGGCATCGGTTACATGGTTCTCCCTAAACAACCATATTGTGAACACAGACCTGCCGGCAGTAAGAATGGATGGGAGCATTTTGAGTAGAAACCAGTCAATGATATATCTTGGCTTGAGGCTTGATCGTAGCCTGTTCTTCAGAGATCATGTCGATTATGTCATAACGAAAGCTCGAAAAGGTTTGTCAGCAATGAGAGTCATGGCGACTGCCAATATCGAGCAAAGACTGCTAATACTTCTGTTCCAAGGACTGGTGCTTTCACGCATCGAGTATGCCCTGACCATCCTCACTGTCAGCCCTACACAGATTGGAAGACTTGAAAAGGTACAAAACGAAGCCATGCGCATCATTTTGGGCTGCACGAGAGACACCAGCTGTGTAGCAATGAGATACCTCCTTGACTTCCCGACAATGGAACACAGGATCAAGATCTGGAGAGCTCGTGCATACTTAAAAATAAGTGCAGATGAGCAGCACCCTCTGCATGACGCTATATTCAGAGAAAAGGGTGACAGGCTAAAGAGGGGCAAATCATGGATGGGTAGGGCGGAAGATGTCGTCAGACAGGTCTGCAGTCTTACCAGTATCAATCCCGACAAGGAATGGGTGCCGGTGCCTCCAGCTTTTAAGTGCACTTTCTCCTGCATTATCACACTCGACAGACGGTGCAGAGAGCAGAACACTGCCGCTGTCAATGCAGAGGTCAACGCGCTCATCTATGAACACTCAGATAGCCCCAAAGTGTTCATCTATACAGATGGATCTGTTGTAAAGCAGCAGAGAAGTGCGTGGGCATTTACAGCTCGTTCGGCGGGCCGAACTGTTCAAGAATTCAGTGGTGCCCACTCTATGACCACGAGCAGCATGACGATGGAGGTGATGGCAATTACACAGGCTTTCATATGGCTGGAATCACAGCATTATACCAACGTGTGTGTACTAAGTGATTCAATGAGCATGATTCAGAAGGTCGAAGCTGGATCTGTACGTAGACAGTGGACTGAGTAGCTGCGGAAGTCTGTTGTCCGTAAAGTCACCTTCATCTTCGTCCCGGGACATGCGGGAGTCGAGGGAAATGAACGAGCTGATAAACTGGCTGGCTCTGCACCCCCTGTAGATGGCCAGCCGAGGGATCGTGGCGATGTTATTAACGTCCTTAAAGATATGGTGAGAACAGAGGACTTTGACGTCAGTTAATCCAGATCGCTGTCCAGGATGAAAGACTTTGGAGTAAGAATCGGCACGGCCAGACGCGAGAGGTGCATCGGGAAAACGAGGTGCCTCGTCAACCAACACAGAACGGGCACTACTAGTCACCGGGCGCTGATGCATATACTGGGGGGAGGATCTGAGTACCTATGGACCTGTCCGGAGTGCAATGAATATATTGACCTTGTTGTCCCAGAATAAATCTTCTGTGTATTCTGTCCATCATTTTATTATGTCAGTGTTATTAATTATGGTTTCTCAATTTTTTCTTCTGATACAACCGTTTCCTGTTATATTATTTTTCTTCGTTGTAAATCTTTATTGTTCTTTCGAGTTGTGTTTTATTTCCATATCCTCAATTTCTTTGAAATGTTTCTGCAGCCACTCTTCTTTGGCAACTCTGCACATGTGACGTATTTCTCTATCTATTACTATATACTCTGAAGTGTTCTTTGCTTTCTTTCTTTGAGACATTTTACTCACGATTTCATCGGTTATCCATAATTGTTTTTTCTTATTAATCTTCACTGGCAAGGTGGTATTTGCAATCTGAATACTGTTTTTTACACTTTTCCATTTTGTATTTTATCCTCGGGATTCTCACGTCGATATTGTTCCATACTTTCAATGATTAGCCCATCATATCTATTTTTGACTTCATCTAGGTATATTTGACTTATTTCTGGTGTTTCAATGCCGATATATCTTCTTGAGGTGTCTTCGATTTCCTTATTCCTGGGTTTTAAAGTTTTATTTGTAGTTTTAATACTACACGATTATGGTCAGAGTTAATATCAGCACCAGGGTATGTTGTGGCATTTTTAACATTGTTTTTAAATCTATTTCTAATCATAATGTAGTCAGTTTAGTTTCTTGTTCTATCTCCAGGGCTTTTCCATGTATAAAGTTTTCTAGGGTTATGTTAGAAACGTTTGTTGCAAACAAAAAGATTGTTTTCTTCACAGAACTGTATCAGCCGGTCTCCTCTGCCGTTTCTGTTCCCCATACCATATTGCCCTACTATCTGCTTATATTTATATTTTCCGACTTTTGCGTTCATGTCTCCCATGACAATTAGGACCTCTGCTGATTTGACAACTTTCAGTGTTTGTTGTAGGTCTTCATAATATTCTTCTAGCTGTTCATCACTATTATCAGTTGTTGGAGCATATGTCTGAAGAATTACTATGTTGAACGATCTTACCTTAATTTTGAGAAGTATCATTCTATCTTTAAGAGTCCAGAATCCACTAATATTTTTCTCTAAATCTCGTTTGACTAAAATTCCTACTCCTCTCTCGTGATGATCTCCTCCTGAATTAATGAATACGTAATTTTCTCTCCATATATAACTTGTATCTGTCCATCTTGTTTCAGATACGCCTAAGATATCTAAATTCATGATCTTTGCCTCTGCAATAAGGATATCAAACTTTCCTGCTCGATATAAGGTGCGTACGTTCCACGTACCAATTCTCAGACTTCTCCTCCTACTTTTCAGGTAGGTATTGTCAGAATGCACCCTTTCAAAAGAATTTGGGATGCAGTCGTCATTATGCACTTCCTTATTCACTATAGGAGTTGTCTCTTCCCTGTGAATATTTACAACAGGCTCATCTCCAGGGGGGGGGGGGCAATAATTACCCGTATCACGTTTTTCTTGTTGTTGAATTACCATTGCTGCCTTTGGGATATTACATGGTGAGGTCCCAATCTCTTTCACGATGGCCAGCCATGTTCACTATCGTGTCCTGGACACACCTCATGTGTGCCACACACTCTGCTGTTTCACTTTCGAAGCCGTTGATCTATGTAGATTCATCCGCCTTCTCCACCGTCCCAGTCTTTGTGTACTAGGGATGGACATTACCCCTACTTCACTCATGTAGTTTAGCCAGTCAGTCAAGACTGTTGCCCGTAGTGTGGCCACCGCCGTACACAGGCGGTATTCGTGGAGCCATACGTGAGCTAGGTAAAGAGATGGGAACCAAATAGGATCCTGGTATATCCCTTGAGATATGGCTGCCACTCACCGTGAGTGACTATGTTCAGCCTACCATGAAGTGATCTACACAAGACTTGGCCTGTCTGAGGGGCCAGTACTCCACTAGAAGTCTTGAAGGCAGAAGGCGACAAGACTTCTCAACTTTATTTTGGTTTACATTGTTTTTACTTCCACAGATTTCTTACTGAAGTGGATGCCTTCCTTATTGTCATTATTTGTATGTTTCTCCAACTACGTCTGTTTAACTGTCAATACATGTGCATGATTCGATATCTTATAATGAATATTTTGCCAAAAGCAACTCGATGTCATTTGAGTTATTTACTCGTATTGTTTGCGTAATTGCTTTGTGAATTTTCAATCTTATTTGGTGTGACCTCTCGTTAAGTGTTTTTTATTTTAAAAAATAAATAAATAAAAATATAAAAACAACAACGAGATTATTGTGTGGGCCTAGTGTATTCTAACTCTCATAGTAGTGTTAATTGATTATTATTAGGTCTATAGTAAGAAAAGCAATGGTAAAAAGGCACCCACCCCCATCTTCCAGTTGTTGCACTCACACTCAAGTGCATGTATCCGTTGTTCATCTAGGAAAGGTACGGGCAACTTTTTTCTGCCACTGGCCATTGGGCTATTTATAATATCATTCGATATTAATAGACGACTTAGACAAACAGCTAAATAGATTACCACATTTATCATTGCCTATGTAACGTTGTAAAACGTTATAAATTATGTATCATAGACTATGGAATTCAAACAGTGGTAAGTTATACTTAGCTTGCAGCTTATCATCGCTTTGTAGCTGAATGATTTCGTGTTGTAGGTTATCAAGCACATCATCTGGGTCCACAACTTTAATTTAGCGTCTATTGATATGACGTTTGATATCAGGGAGATGAGAAACTGGTTGGTACCCTGCCCTACCAAAACTAGGTACACAGATTTGCCTTTGACTAAATTTTAAATAATAAAAAAAAAATCATTTGTTTATTTCTTTTGGAAAGATGGACACTGTGCATAAACTTTTCCGTACTCTGAGTCGCCATTTGATGTCACAGCACTTTAGCAGCACTTGTAAGAACTATCCAACAATGTAATTACGAGAGCGAGTCAATAAGTAAGTCACACAGTTCTGTGGGATGGCAGGTAAATGTAGTTGGTGTTTTCTACAGGTGTCATTAGGTGACAGCAACATCGAACTTTATATTCATGTTCGTCAGGTGGCGCTAGGTGTCTCATGTGCATGCGCAGCGCATAATCAAAATGGCGACTGAACTTACGGAGTGTACAACCAAAGTTGTTGTGCGTTTTTTGTGGGCAAAAGGACATTCATAAGGAAATGCTTCCTGTTTATGCTGACTATCAGCCGAATCAAAACGTGCTTCAATGCAATGGACACATCCTTCTTCGCCTTGTGTCAAAAAATTCAAGGTTACGCCATCAGCAGGGAAGGTACGGGCAACAGTGTTCTGGGATTGTCAAGGCGTGCTTTTAACCTATTTCAAGAAGAAAGGTGACAATGTGAATTCTGAATCGTACTGTGAAGTTCTATCGATGCTTCATGATGCAATTCAAAGACAACGTCCAGGACTGCTGACTAGAGGATTGTTGCTTCTTCATGACAATGCCAGACCACATACGGCTCGATTCACTCAGGAGAAAATTAACCAACTAAAGTAGGACGTTCTGGAACGTCCACCTTACAGTCCCGACTTAGCCCCTAGCGATTACCACCTTTTTGGTCCACTGAAAACCCATTTTGGCGGGAGACATTTCGCGAATGACGCGAAGTTGAATGTGAAGTGAAAACGTGGTTTAGAAAACAGAGCACGCAGTTGCAGAGCATGCAACCGGTTTTGGGGGACTGAAAACTAGGTTGGGATAAGTGCATCAATGTTGGTGGTAATTTTGTTGAGAAATAAAGGGACAATGTTTGTATAAAAATAAACTAGTTTCAGGTGGTTATCATATTTAGTTATTTTTCTACAGCCATTTGTGACTTACTTATTGACTTCCCATCGTATTTTACTTTGATCGTTGTTGGCAACGTGTATACTTCCAGCCTGTCTGACACTGACTATAACCCTCGTCACCGAGATACAGGCAGACAGGTCTCGGAAAGACGACGAGAAGCATACGTGTCTGTCACGTTATACACTCGGTATGCGTCCTGTCTGTCTTCTTATGGACGTTCCTAGCGGGTCCCTCAAAATTCCCGTTATTATTATGATTCACCGAATATAACTTTATGTTGCTTTGTAAAAAGCCTTATGTTATTTAATTTCAACCGCCTCCGGTACATTGGCAAGGCCAGACCAAATGATTTCTCGTTCCCTTTACGTCACAAGGACCGAACGTTCTCCACCCAGCTCTAGCCGACGGCTGCATTGCGTGTCTTCACACGTTGCTTTCATCTAGAAGAACGCAGCAATGCGTGTCTTCATAAGTTGCTTTGATCATGTTAATGAGTTTCTATAAAATCTTAATGTGCCGTGGTTTTCAATCTGTGTGAGTCCATGGCTACCCCGTACAACTACATTTTACAACTTCCTTGTGGTATAAGTGGTTAACACTCTAGCAATGTTTCGGCATTTAGCCTAACTTATTGCTTGAGCAGGTGAGCTAAGGAATTTTTTGTTTTCAAAAATCTAATTTAAATGTAATTTTAAAATAAATACAATTAGACAATCTGTGAAGAGTCATCAGATGTATAAGAAAAATTTACTCAAAGTACCATGCAGAAAGTATTACTATTAAAAAGAAAACAACGCAAATAAAGTAGATTTTAACTTACAATTTAATACATAAACAAGATAGCTCGTTCTCGGTGCCCCTGATAATCAGCTATATATTAATAGGACGCAGCGAGGAACAGGCTGACAACCGCTTTAATAGGATATTTACTTCACCAGTCTCCAAGGTGATCCCTTATCTAGGCTGGTCACCGGCTGGCTATTGTAGTGCACACGTGTGTTACAACTCCAAGAGTTTACTTCCCTGTTGTACTCTACTGATATTATATGAAGTGGTGCTATCTGATCTTATCTCTTTCATGTGGAACTTGTGTATCCATCTCTTAGTGTGTCTATGTCTTCTTGTAATAATTTAACAGTTTGTCGATAAAACCTTTCGGTAATCTCTTAATTGTTTGTATATATCCTTCCCTTGTTTCTTAACTGATTTTCTGTAGTTCATGTAATGTTTTCGCTGTTTGTATATACATTCCATTATTCTTTTAATTGTTTTTCACTGCCTTCTCGTACTATCTTAGCTGTTTATCTATCATCTCGTATTCTTCGCTGTTTATCTCTTCTCGTAATCTCTTAGCTGTGTGTAAAAGAACGCCTCATGCCCTGATTGTAGAATTCTTCCCCCTGAGCCTGGAACCAAGTCTGTAGTTCACTTATCAAGTCTTGGTATCTGGACTACCTACTTGTCCTCTCAAACAGCACCATAACCCTCGGGGAAATCAGTCAAACTGAGAGCACACTGAAGACTGTATGAACAACTTCACACGTCAAAGTTGTCCGACCGCTGGATTCCTACTTCCTTGTACCGTTCCAAAAGAAGCATGGAGCCCACACAGCCGTACAGATGTTGGACATTTGCAATGCGAACCATGATGGTTTCTATTTCCTCTTATCAATAAACTGATTATTGTGGACGAACGTTGGGAGCATTTCTGTAATTCCGAGACTGAAACCAAAGCCTTCCTCTTCGCCAACACCAAAGGAGGCAAAGACAGTACTCTCTGTGGGAAAAATCATGCTCACCGTCTTTCTGATTGTCGTGGGTTATACTCGCCGAATAGCTTCCCCGTGACTGTACTATTAACTCCATCTACTACCAAAGCCCCTCTCCAGAAATTACGAGAAGAAATCAAGCTCAAAAGACACCAGGCAGAGACATTCATATACTTCGGGACAATGCACCGGTTTATGCTGCTAGTGGCACCATCGACATTGACCAAGGTGAGTGTGTGGCATCAAGCCCCAATCACCAAACTCGTGGGACTATGCGCCGAATGATTTCTTCCTGTGTCCACAGATGAAGACTGGGTGTTGTGGACTGGGACTTGATAACAGCACTGGACACACTGTACCCGGTGGAGCTGGGAGTGTTCTAAACTGAGGACATCAGATTGATGAAGATGAGATGGGGTGGGGGGGGGGGGTGGAGCTGGGAGTGTGCTACACTGAAGGCATCAAATTGGTGAAGATGAGATGAGGGAAGGGTGGAGCTGGGAGTGTGTTACAATAAAGGCATCAGATTGATGAAGATGAGATGGGTGGGGGGAAGGGGTGGAGCTGGGAGTGTGCTACAATGAAGGCATCAAATTGGTGAAGATGAGATGGGGGAAGGATGGAGCTGGGAGTGTGTTACAATGAAGGCATCAAATTGGTGAAGATGAGATGGGGGAAGGGTGGAGCTGGGAGTGTGTTACAATGAAGGCATCAAATTGGTGAAGATGAGATGGGGGAAGGGTGGAGCTGGGAGTGTGTTACAATGAAGGCATCAAATTGGTGAAGATTAGATGAGGAACGTGCATCGGCTTCAGGGGTAAAAACACGGAGAAGGACCAGCGTTCACACCAGTTTCTATGTACGTGCCTTATCGCCTTTTTTTGTTTTGTGTGATTGTTATTTGACCTATGCTGGCTTAATATAGCATTCTGTGGTGCTATTTCAATGGTCAGATACGAATTCTGTCCATATTCGATAGTTGTCAATTCATGTGGATGATAGACCTGGCTAATGAAGACACCTTTTCCAGAGTTGTCTAGTTGGTCAGGCTTCAAAGTACACTTGTCCTGCAGCGATGCGCTGTCGTCATTTGGAGTTGACATGTTTTAATGCCGGTCAGTAATAGCTTTCAATATTTATGTTTTCTAGTACACCCTCAAGCCGGTCTCCCTGGCCTAGGATTTAACGTCTTTCTCCGTAATCCCTTATATCCACGAGAGGAACGTAAACTGCGCGGGAATCGGTAGTGGTTCTCGCCCCTTTGGTAACTTACGGGGTATGTGAGCCGGTCGCTCAGAAAGCAATGGCAAACTACTGAGCGTAATCTTGCCAAGAAATCAACAGTCAGTTCAACGATGCTGATGCTGACAGCCATGTCATGTAAAGGATATGCGATTTTTAAAAAAAAGTACACTTTCAAGCTTCTATCTCTTTGTTCTACATCTATGAGTGCTAAGCAATACATACGTGCATATTTGTGAACTGTCATACTAAAGTACAAAACTGTTTGACCGCCCCTCGTATATGGCTTCTCGTAAACTACCAAAACATGGCAATGAATAGTACTTTTCCGGGTTATAGTTGGTTGCATATCCATTACAGGACGTCTCAGTCAACCCAGCAGTTTTTGACTGTGATTTCTTGTTAAATTTACGTTCAGTAGTTTGGCATTGCTTTCTGAACGGGTGCTGACAACAATTAGATCTTTTTGCAATTTTCATACGTCCACGGACCTCCCCGTCTTGCCCTCGCACTTTGTCTTTCAGTGAGTGCACGAACCAAACACACAGTGCACAAAGTGTTTTCAGTACACCAAGTACTTGTGTGAGAAATAAATTAACAGCTATGAAATGGCATTCATAGAAATTTAGGAAAAAAATGTAAAGATCAGAGAACTCCCTAGGCAATATAACAATTGAAATTTATGATTTAACCACACACACACATGACGACAGTGTCTTCCCGAAGAAGCAATTATAATTCCACGCTAATTAGACACTCCAACAAAAAAGTTGACTTCATTAACCAGGTCTGTCATACACCTGAACCAACTGGGCAATATGTGCAACATTCTTAGTCTTTAAGGGTAGTCAGATAATTGCCAATTTATTTCTCATGTTATTTCATGGCCTCAGTGGTTTCCAACAACGCAGATACATAGCCGGGTAATCCCGCATACCGCGTTCGAAACACATCTGCGGGCGATTTGGCAGCCGACCGCCTTGTGTTTTTTCTCTTTCTGAAATGATATGGGTGTCGGTCGTTCAAACTACTGAACATAAACTTGCCCAGGAATTACTAACAGCCAAAAGATATTGGGGTTGACTGCTGCTTTCTGTACAGGATATGTAACTAACTTTAATAGATACCTACAGGAAACGCGGAAGCTGGTAGTTGATATGATAGGGTCATCACATGGTGTAGGCCTGGATGGGTCAGTGATATGATAGGATCATCACATGGTGTAGGCCTGGATGGGTCAGTGATATGATAGGATCATCACATGGTGTAGGCCTGGATGGGTCAGTGATATGATAGGATCATCACATGGTGTAGGCCTGGATGGGTCAGTGATATGATAGGATCATCACATGGTGTAGGCCTGGATGGGTCAGTGATATGATAGGGTCATCACATGGTGTAGGCCTGGATGGGTCAGTGATATGATAGGATCATCACATGGTGTAGGCCTGGATGGGTCAGTGATATGATGGGGTCAACACATGGTGTAGGCCTGGATGGGTCAATGATATGATAGGATCATCACATGGTGTAGGCCTGGATGGGTCAGTGATATGATGGGGTCAACACATGGTGCAGGCCTGGATGGGTCAGTGATATGATGGGGTCAACACATGGTGTAGGCCCGGATGGTAGGTGATATGATAGGGTCATCACATGGTGTAGGCCTGGATGGGTCAGTGATATGATAGGATCATCACATGGTGTAGGCCTGGATGGGTCAGTGATATGATAGGATCATCACATGGTGTAGGCCTGGATGGGTCAGTGATATGATAGGATCATCACATGGTGTAGGCCAGGATGGGTCAGTGATATGATGGGGTCAACACATGGTGTAGGCCCGGATGGTAGGTGATATGATAGGGTCATCACATGGTGTAGGCCTGGATGGGTCAGTGATATGATAGGATCATCACATGGTGTAGGCCTGGATGGGTCAGTGATATGATAGGATCATCACATGGTGTAGGCCTGGATGGGTCGGTGATATGATAGGGTCATCACATGGTGTAGGCCTGGATGGGTCAGTGATATGATGGGGTCAACACATGGTGTAGGCCCGGATGGTAGGTGATATGATAGGGTCATCACATGGTGTAGGCCTGGATGGGTCAGTGATATGATAGGATCATCACATGGTGTAGGCCTGGATGGGTCAGTGATATGATAGGGTCATCACATGGTGTAGGCCTGGATGGGTCAGTGATATGATGGGGTCAACACATGGTGTAGGCCTGGATGGGTCAGTGATATGATAGGGTCATCACATGGTGTAGGCCTGGATGGGTCGGTGATATGACAGGGTCATCACATGGTGTAGGCCCGGATGGTAGGTGATATGATAGGGTCATCACATGGTGTAGGCCTGGATGGGTCCGTGACATGATAGGGTCATCACATGGTGTAGGCCTGGATGGGTCAGTGATATGATGGGGTCAACACATGGTGTAAGCCTGGATGGGTCAGTGATATGATAGGGTCATCACATGGTGTAGGCCTGGATGGGTCGGTGATATGACAGGGTCATTACATGGTGTAGGCCTGGATGGGTCGGTGATATGATAGGGTCATCATATGGTGTAGGCCTGGATGGGTCGGTGATATGATAGGGTCATCACATGGTGTAGGCCTGGATGGGTCAGTGATATGATAGGGTCATCATATGGTGTAGGCCTGGATGGGTCAGTGATATGATAGGGTCATCATATGGTGTAGGCCTGGATGGGTCAGTGATATGATGGGGTAAACACATGGTGTAGGCCTGGATGGGTCCGTGACATGATAGGGTCATCACATGGTGTAGGCCTGGATGGCGTCAGTGATATGATAGGGTCAACATATGGTGTAAGCCTGGATGGGTCGGTGATATGATAGGGTCATCACATGGTGTAGACCCGGATGGGTCAGTGATATGATGGGCCATCACATGGTGTAGGCCTGGATGGGTCCGTGACATGATAGGGTCATCACATGGTGCAGGCCTGGATGGGTCAGTGATATGATGGGGTCAACACATGGTGCAGGCCTGGATGGGTCAGTGATATGATAGGGTCATCACATGGTGTAAGCCTGGATGCACGGAGGAACAGATGGCTAGCCTTTCATTCACCTGGCGAGACGACGGCCGCAGGAGTCGAATCCTCACCCGACCCGGCTCATGGCGTTATCAGATCAGCTGACTATCACCTTTGCTAACTCGCCCTCTCAGTGACATACGGCTCTGAAATGTGGGCAAAGGATAAGCACGATGGAACAAGTATACTGGTAAGATGGCGATTTATCGATTAAACAAAAAGTTAATTGCGTATCCTTTACAGGACGACGTAGTCAATCCCAGCAGGTTGTGCTGTTTGCGATGTTTTGGCAAGTTCACGTTCAGTATTTTGTCATTGCTTTCTGAGCTAGGGATGCTAAACTAAACTAAACTAAATCTATTTGCTTGTTTAACACAAAACGTAAGATGTGTTCATTAGATTCAACACTACTTAGTGGGATGCTGCTGTTAATTTTATAGCTGCAGCTACCGCTAATGCTGCTATCCGTACAACAACAAGAAACGCCTTTACAGCTACTGTTACAACAGCTACTACTACTGCTGCTGCTGATGATACTACTACTACTACTACTACTACTACTACTACTACTACTACTACTACTACTACTACTACTACTACTACTACTACTACTACTACCACCACCATCACCACCACTGCTGCTGCTGCTACAACTATTGCTACCATCACCGTGACAACCGACATCACTATAGCAACTACAACTACCAATCTTACTGTTACTATACCATCAAGAAACACGATTCATACTAATACTATCATCATTTGTAAACCAGCGAATTATCTCGCCGAACTGCTCTTCCTCTGCACATCTCTGGGAGGTCAGCGTGGCCGCGAGGTGTAACGCGTCGGCGCTTAAACTCGCTGTACACCAGCGGCTTGGCAATCGGTGTTTTCCACACCCCGGTCAGTGGGACCTGAACACTGACTTCTCCTTTAGAAAGCAATGACACAATACTGAACCCCTTGAATGTTAGCCCGGTCAACAAGAGCCTGAAGAAGTCGGATGTGTCGGTCAAAAGACGCAAATAACGCAGCTCTGCTGTAAACAGGGACAACGCAATTACGTCCAAAACAAATATATCGGACAAACGATCAGGAAGAAGAAGAAGAAGAAGAAGAAGAAGAAGAAGAAGAAGAAGAAGAAGAAGAAGAAGAAGAAGAAGAAAGAAGAAGAAAAAGAAGAAGAAGAAGAAGAAGAAGAAGAAGAAGAAGAAGAAGAAGAAGAAGAAGAAGAAGAAGAAGAAGAGAAGAAGAAACACTGACCGTAAACTGACCTAGATCATTAACCCGCGGTTGACCGTAACGTCCTGAAAAGGACAAGCAACCTGTTTATTTGACCGGTCTTTCATAATTGACCCAATAGAAAAGACGACAATCAGTCGGATAGAACTGATGTTTGCTGTCGATATTAATGGTGTGTGGATGTGTTCACTTGACACAAGAATCGAATGTTGATGGGAAGCAATGAAGAGGGCTGTCTGATCAGCCGCGCTTGGTTCCAACCGGCCAGGGTTGCAGTCAACGGGCGGTAGATGCGACAAGCTGGAAAGCGCCAGTTGCGACATTCTCTTGATTTGTTGAGTACAAATCTTTGTATTTTCTGCGTGTCTTGCGCGTCATGGGATTCTAGGTTCATTTACAAGTGTGGAATTCTATGTGCTTTCTGATGATGTCGTGGTTGGAAAATTTGTGCATGAAATGATCTTGTTTTGTTTTATTCTTAAATGTTTTCGCTCAATAGCCGCTGCTCACTAACTCTTGTAGCTAATCAACTTTTGAACTTAAAACATTAGTCACTTGATTCAGCAGCAGGTGGGTTGATGTGATGGTCATGACGTTGTGCTGACAATGGCATGCACACGGTGGGGCGAGGATTCAATGTCGACTCTTGAACGTGGCTATGGGAGAGAAAGCCTGGCCACGAACTCCTACGGCAACTCAGGACGACAAAACGTGATGGTTCTAACACTTCATATAGCCACATTCTAACACTTCACATAGTCAAATTCTAACACTTCATATAACCACATTCTAACACTTCACATAGCCACATTCTAAGACTTTATTTACCCACATTATAACTCTTCACATAGCCAATTCTAACACTTACTTACCGACCTATAAACACTTCACATAGCCACATTCTAACACTTCAAGTATCAACATTCTAAAAATTTACATACCCGCATTCTAACATTTTACATACCCTTATTCAAACACTTCACATACCTACATTCTAACAATTCATATACCCATTTGCTAAAACTTCACATACCCACATTCTAAAACTTCACATACCCACACTCTAACACTTCACATACCCACATTCTAAGATTTCACATACCCACACTCTAACACTTCACATACCACATTCTAAAACTTCGCATACTCACATTCTAACACTTCACATACACACATTCTAACACTTCACATACCCACATTCTAAGATTTCACATACCCACATTCTAAGATTTCATATACCCACACTCTAACACTTCACATAGCCACACTCTAGCACTTCACATACCCACACTCTAACACTTCACATACCCACACTCTAACACTTCACATACCCACACTCTAACACTTCACATACCCACACTCTAACACTTCACATACCCACACTCTAACACTTCACATACCCACACTCTAACACTTCACATACCCACATTGTAACACTTCACATACCCACACTCTAACACTTCACATACCCACACTCTAACACTTCACATACCCACATTCTAACACTTTACAAACCCACAGTAAGTTCCTGCAACCGGAATTGTTTGTGTGCGTTTTTTTAGACACTTAACGCAGAGTACAGTATATTTCCCACAGACAATAACAGATTGTGCGTGAGCCGGTATGCATGTGAATTTGTTGGACACGGGACATTCTTAACTAATGTTCTTTTTGAAATCAAAACTTCTATATATTGCATCATTCATTTATTTCTAAAATTCTTCTTCCTTCTTCAACGATTTATCTCAAGGATCTTTTCTCAAGGAGCTCTTTCTAATGCTCTTTGTAAGTTAATATTCATTTACAATGTCAATTGTTACTGAATCTGTTTTTGCTAGGCATCTGTAAAGAATATAATGCACCCGTCTTGATAGTGATTATTTCGGTCTGTGTCCGTTATCATTGTCTCTAGAAAGAGAACCTCTGCCTACCGTCGCAAAACTTAATACTATAATAAACAACAACTAACTGCCATCTGCTCTCATGTTTAATCATCCACCTGCTCACATAGTTTCTTGCCAAGGATAGTTAATAACAGATTGCATCAGATGGAATACAGAAACAAGCAAAGTAACAGATGATATCAGATGGGACACAGAAACAACAGAGGGAACAGATTACATCAGGTGGGATACCGAAACAAGCAAGCGAACAGGAATGGCAAAAAAAAAAAACAAAAAAAACATTCCACACTTTGAAACCACTTCTCACATCTAAACAGTTGAGCTAGGAGTCAAAACTAAGAGTGGCCATATGTTACATTTACTATATATAATTGTAGAGTAGGGCGACCACGGTAGCTTAGTAGTTCGAATTCTCCTCAACGAGAATTTCTTTTAGAATTGATCTGAGCTCCGGAGTCGACACAGCCTTAAATATGCACCAGGAAGTGTCCTGGGGAAATTAGGCTGTCGGGTGTAATACGCATGCCCATTACCCCTGAAGGCATGTACAATGGTATTTTATTGTATGTATTGTACAGTGCAGAGATATGGACAATGAATGAAAACAATACTGAAGCTCTCGTGTTAAAGTTTGTGCTAGAAGGATAGGTGGAGGGAGGACGGAAAAGATGAAGACAATATTACACGTGGGTGGACAAGATGAAGACAACGTTACACGTGGGTGGACAAGATGAAGACAACGTTACACGTGGGTGTATGTCATATATTTTTGAAGGGAGTGGGAGATCACTGTAGTGCATGCCCCATCTCTAACAAAAGAAGTAGAGCCCCATCCTCTTCTATCTTCAATAACCCCAGAATATGAACCTTGAGTTATTTGCAAGCCTCGTTCTATTAAGTATGTCTAGGAGATATAGATTATGGCCCTGGTGAGAATGGGAATTACTAACTGGGAATCTGCCCCTTCTCCAAGGATTCTGTAGCTCTGGAGCCCCCTTTTAGTTTATCAAATCTGAGGAAAGTCTGGAGAATTTTCTCAGCCTGATTTAGATGAAGAAATCATGGATATTGAGCAGTTGATAGATCTAGAGTCTTCTCTCCCCTATTTTAGTAAGTCATTATGAGTTAATTTATTTTTAAACAATCAAACACATAATCAATCACATTAGATTCTGACAACATGATGTACAAAGAAGTTGTTGACTCACAGATAGGTTTGAACTGATAAATTAACAGAAGGTCAATTCATGTTAATCATTTATTGACTGGGCCTGAGCCTTCTGGCCAGTACATACATCTCTATTGTGATTTACACAAAATATTAGAAAAGTTGCACATTGGACCATTGTCCCAGACAATCAATCAAGCATCAATATATGAGATGTCAACAAGTGTGAAACATAGTAAACATTTTGATGTTGCACATATTAAGTGTGATGGTGATGAATCAACAAGTAACTATCAGTTTCCTGAAATTGGGTGTGGTGTGTACCAAGGAAAATGTATCCTGGTGACTGGAAGATTAGGTAAGCCAGGGTCCATTGACTGATGGATCCACTTCAGGTATGCCCGTATAGCTCCTCTGAAGGCCTCCCCATACTTTGCTCATGGCCAAGTCATCCTCCATCTCACTTGTGGTTCATCTCTTTCTCTCGGCTTCCTTCTTTCAGGTCTCATTTAGGTGGTTAGTTTGCTGATGTGTTGGGTGGTTGTTGGTATGTAGCCACCAAGATCACTGATGAATATTCACATAAATATATACATTCCTACCAATACAATCTTTTAAAAGTAGGGAAAAGAAACCTAAATTCCTGAAGTAGGAACTAGTTCCCCTCCCCTCCCTTTCTCTCTAAGCTAGTGTTGGGTTAATTTGGGGTGGTCAGAGTTTATCACACTGTGTACGCATTGTATCAACTTGTTCCTGCTGTATGTAAGTTCTCATTTGACCTGGGGTCAGTGAACGTGTACAGTAAGACAGTGACAAGAGTGAGAAGGTGTCAAGATGCATGTAAATAAATGACATACATTTATAACATTTCTTCCACTCAATGGTGTTTATAATGTGTATAAATAATTCTCTGTGTTTTCCCAATTAACTTCTTCTTTTTCTTCTTGTGTCTAATAACTCTCTCCCATTATCTGTTGTTGTTGTGATGTTGAGTGTTGGGATGTGTGGTGTTGAGTGGTGTTGGGTTTTAAGTTATGTTGAGTAATGAGTTAAGTCCACTTCGTGTGATGGTGTTCCGCGAAGCACAACTTTCTCATGTAAAGCAATTCATAAGTGCTCTTATCTAATTAAAATTTGACATAAATATAAATATTTATTCCGTCAAACCCTATTGATTCAATAGATGAAGGAGAAAGGAAAGATTGATTTCTCTTTCAGCTTTCTAGATTGTAAATAGGCATAGATAAGTCTGTTTTAGAACAAGGCACTTATTCTAGTACACGAACTGTCATTTCAGCTGTAGATAGTGATAACATCTTTTATCAGTGTTTCTGGTGAAATGCACAAGATGGCTTTAGAATCATCACTTCTCACAGTTGTTTAGAATAGAATGTAGTAGTATAATGCACTTCTTAAAGTTAATAATTATCTCTAAGAATATCAGAGATTGCAGTTTCATCTAAGAGAGTATTGGAGAGTCATTTTGCCCTGGAACGGCTCTGCGTCGTTAGAATCTACAGTCGAGCATTTTTACATTTCAGAGGTTTTAATTAATAATAATACATTTCAATTGACATTACAAACACGGGTTACCATTACTTGATACTTGATACATCGGGTTCTTAGTCTAATCTCGGGACTAACAAGCTTACCTGGGATCCAGACATTCTGCCTCCTCTATTTGAAAATTTGGTCACACAATTTCTGACGTCTATTCGCCAGGCATGTTTTCGCAAGAGTGCGCTGCTTATCATAATCTATACCGGCGTTGGCGCGAAAGCCGTGTCACGTGTCTGTTTCGTCCAATGGTCTTCCGAGCTTCGTCTGATGACATCTTTCTAAGAATCCACGTCATCTGTCACCCATGCAGTTCCAGTTTCGATGTTAAGTTTTAAGTCCTAGTCTCCGTTTGCGGTTGTGAAGTCAATTTCTTTTAATGTTGTTTCCTCTTTTTGCGGCAGGTTTGGTAAATGAATAATGGTGGTTAGCGTTATGCTACATGGCCCCACTCCAGATTGTTCTATGGTATGGAACTATGTTTCCAACATTTTCAGTTATCAAGCTGTTCCCATTTTTCCTCCCTTGTATTCTCTTCTGCATCTGATTGACCTGGTTCATCAGGCACTGGGTGTCGACTCAGGAAGTCCGCTCCCACATTCATTTTCCCAGGAACATACTCAACCTGGAACGAGTAAGGTTGAAGAAGCAGCGACCACCTCATAAGTCGGGCATTCAGAGTCTTAGATGCTGCGAGAAACATGAGTGGTTGATGGTCACATTGCACTGTGAAGTGTTTGCCATATAGGTATGCCTGAAATTTCTGTACACTCCATACGAGCGCAAGACATTCTCTCTCGATAGTACTGTAATTTCTCTCTGCTGCATTCAATTTCCTGCTAGCATAGGCTACAGTGAATAGCTCTGATGGTACATCTCCCTTTCTCTTGCAACAGCGTTGCCCCAATTCCTATGTTACTGGCATCGGTGCGCAGCACGAATTGTTGGTCGAGATCTGGTAGATGTAAGACTGGATGAGCAGTTAATGCCTGCTTTAGTGCTGTGAAAGCTCTCTCACGGTCAGCTGACCAAGTGACTTTCTCTGGTTTCCCCTTTTTGGTAAGATCCGTTAAAGGTGCTGACAGAGTATTGAAGTCCTTGATGTATTTTTGATAGAATCCACATAAGGATACAAATGATCTTACATCCTTCTTTGTTTTTGGACGAGGTGCTCTCTGGAGTTTGTCCACATTTCCCTCTTGTGGAGTTATCAGTCCATGAGATATCTTATGACCTAGAAAGTCCAATTCTTGGAATCCTATCTGACACTTCTTTGGTCTAGCCGTCAATCCAGTTTCTCTGAGGCGCCCTGAACAAAAGATGCAGGGTTTCTACATGCTCTTCAAATGTTTCAGTTGCGATCAGGATGTCATCCATGAAGTGACTGATGTCTGGATGCTGTAGTGGGTCAAGTAATTTTCTCATCATACGTGTAAAGACGCTGGGAGCATTACTTAATCCGAATGGAAGAACGTTGAACTCATAGTGTCCTCCAGGCGTGCTGAAAGCTAACCATGGTCTAACTTCCGGTTTTACAGGAATCTGGTAATATCCCTTACTGAAATCAATCCTAGTAAAGTACTTAGCTCGGTTGAGTGCTGTGAAGAGTTTATTCTGATCAGGCAGAGGTTCTGCTTGGAATTCAGTTATAGCATTGAGCTGTCGATAATCGATGCACAATCTATGTTCTCCACTTGGCTTTCTCAATAAGACGACGCTAGCACTGTAAGGTGATTCAGATGGTGAGATTATTCCTGCGGTGAGCAGCTGTTGTATTTATTCCTCTAAAGTCTTTTGCTTTGCATAAGGAACTGGGTAAGTCTTGACTCGCACAGGCACTGTGTCATTTAACTTCATGTCAAATTCCTCCAAATCAGTTCTTCCTGGCTTATCAGTAAGTACTTCTGCATATTTTGCCATAAGTTCCCTAATCTGCTTTTGCTGATCCTTTGTTAAGTTGGGATTGATTTCCACATCCTTAAAGGTCTCTTTGGCTTGCAGTTGGCACTCGACTCCCATTGTTGATCCTTCTTCGACTTCAGTAGCCACACTCATGGCCATCAGATGTGCAGGTTCGGTGGTTGAGGGTCTTTCATGAAACTTCTTTAAGAGGTTTATGTGAAATACTTTCATCTTACCTTTGACTGAAATTCTGTAGTTGGTACGTGAGATCTTCTCCGTCACTACATAAGGTCCTCTCCATCCTATTTGCAGCTTATTCTGACTGGTTGGAAGCAGCAACATCACCTTCTCTCCTACCTCTAACTCTCTTTCCTTTGCCTTGCGGTTGAAGTTACGAGCAATTCTTCGTCTGGCTTGACGTAGATTGACATTCGCTTGTTTCCAACTGTGTTGTAAACGATTTTTCAACTCGGCAACATATGTAGATGCAGTCACGACTGTATCATCTGTAGTATTATCAGTCCATGTTCGCAGTAACGCCTCCAGTGGTCCCTTGATCGGTCGTCAAAACAACAGTGTGGCTGGAGCAAAACCTGTTGAGTGATGGGGTACCTCCCTGTAAGCGAATAAAGCTGCGGGTAAATACAAGTCCCAATCCTCTGTCTTCTCCTGGGCAATTTTGCGCAGGATACTAATCAATGTCCCGTTCCACCTTTCCACAAGTCCATTTGACTGAGGGTGATATGGTGAACTGAAGATATGGCGTGCATGAAAAAGTCTGAAGGTCTCTTCCATGAGCTTACCACGAAACTGTGAACCGTTGTCCGTCAAGATCCTTTGTGGGAATCCTAGACGTGTGAATATTCCTAATAATGCATCAGCGACGTGTTGGAGTCACAGCTGGGCATAGGAACTGCTTCGGCCCACATGGTTGTTGTGTCCACAAGCGTTAATATGAATCGGTTTCGCCTCTTCGTTGCTGAGAGAGGTCCGATTATGTCTACTGCCACTTTCTCAAATGGAATTCCAGTGATTGGCGATTCACCCAACATTGCCGGTGGTGTCCGGTGTTTTGGTGATACTTTCTGACACTGTGGGCATGATTTTACAAACCGTTGTATGTCTGAATTCATCCCTGGCCAAAAGTAGTGAGTGGTAATCCACTGTGTAGTAGCGTTGATACCCATGTGCCCACTGAATGGTAGACTATGACCCATCTCTAAGATCTGAGTCCTGTATTGAGTTGGTACAACAAGTTGATTAAACTCTTGTCCAGCTCGTCCTGCTTTTCTGTAAAGAAGTGCTGACTTCATGAACAGATCACCTTTACGTAGAGGTAAATGTGATTTTGGCAGTTTTCTGAAGCAGGGTTCCAAGGTGCTGTCGGCTTCTTGTGCCCTCTTCAGTTCCTCCGTTCAAGGGATTGGCGTAGTTGTTTCTGGAGATTTTGTTGCCTGAGATCGAGTGGTCATGGTCGCCATCGCCACAGGTTGAACAGGTTCTCCTAGAACGATAAATCTACGGCCGAGGATTACAGGATATATAGGATCGTCCAAGATTGCCGCCTTGATTGTCCCGGTGACATACCGCGAGGCTATGTTCACTTTTGCCACTGGAAGAGACATATTTGTTGAACTCTTCAGTGGTCCCTGTAATTCCACTATTTCCTCTGTCACCTGTTCAGGGTGAACTAAGGATGATGAAACAACACAGTCATACGATAATCCAGTATCATATAAACAGGTCGTTTTGAATCCATTTAGCAAGATGGATTCTACAACCGGAATACGAGATGATGTGTCTTGATGAGGTGTCTGTTTGGACGTTTCACCAGTGCTCACATTTTTCTCTTTTCGGTTGGCCAAACATGCCGCTGTGTGTGGAGGTGGCTTCTTCCTGCAATTCTGAAATGTGTGACCTCTAATTTTGCAATGGGTACAGAATGGTTTGTCCTCCTTCGGCGCTGTTTGGACTGAGTTTTGAGTGTTTTTCTGGGATTTCCCCTTTTTCTTGGTGGCTACAGTGTTTTCACCCTCTTTTGGCTGTGGAGTTTTATTTTGAGAGGGGGTGTTGTTCGAACGTCCCTTTCCTCCCATCTCCTTCTGAGATTTCTCAAATCTCTCTGCCAGGATGATTATAGTTTCCAGGCGGTCAGCCCCGTTTTGGGTTAAGAATGCCTTCATTTCGTTCTGCATTTTCCCCTGGATCTGATCAATGATGATCATTTCACGGAGTCCTTCAAAACTTTCCTCAAATCCTCCCAAGCAAGCCTATCTTTGTATGTATGACTTCAGTCTTTCCACTAGTTGCGCATAACTCTCACCCGGTTCCTTCCTTGCGGTTTTGAACCTGAGTTTATAAGATTCGGCGTCCACTTCGAAGCGGCTCAAGAGTGCCGTCTTAAGTGTTGTGTAGTTCTGTTGTTCCTCTCTAGTGAGTCTCGAGAACACATCATACGCCGTGGATCTTAAGGCCTGCGCTAACTTCGTCGCCCATCTACTTTCTTCAAGCCCACAGCTGACAGCCATTGCCTCGAAGCGTGATAAAAATCCTTCGATGTGGTCAGTCTGTTCATTAAAGGGTTCCAGAGGAAATGACATAGCTCCTGAATTAAGTTGAGAGACGTGAGGAGGTGGTTCTGTCACTGGCGATCCTGATGAGGTTGAGGGTGTAGGACCACTCCCTTTCTCTATTCTCCGGATCTCCACTTCAGTCTCCATTCTCCTCAACTCCAGTTGGTGTTGACGCTCTCTCTCCTTATCTTCCATTTCAGCCTGTAGTCGTTTCTCTTTCTCCTCCAATTCTGCCTGAAATCGTTTCTCTTTCTCCTCCAATTCTGCCTGAAGTCGTTTTTCCCTCTCAGCCAATTCAGCCTGAAGCTGTTTTTTTTTTTGAGAGCCAATTCCGCTTGCAGTCTTTCTCTTTTGTCGAATGCCTCTGAAACATAGTTAGCTAGCTCAGGGCCATCTAACCCGCATTCCCTACCTGTTTCTGTTATTTGGGCTCTAAACTTTGCAGTTTCCGCCATGCCTATAATTTATTGCTTTGTTTTGCCTAAAAAAAATATAATTGCAGTTAGTCTGATCCGCGTAAGCTTGTCAGTCCCTGATCTGCAAATATACAACAGAACATGTGCAATATTAAAAACACCCTATGTTATGTCTGTCTGTCAATGCTGGAAAAGCCAAAGGCAGCAGGCACTGAAGTAACCAGATTTAATTCCTAGTAACGAAAAGAATCTGAAATTAGACAGAGTTTTCCCAACGGATAAGATTTTCCGGTGGTTGATGAAATGCTGTTAAGTTCAGACTCCACAGGAAAAGAACACCTTCTCTGGAAGAGAAGTAGTGTTGGTAGAGTAGATACACACTATATATTTCACCTGGAGCACCTCTCTCTGAAGTATAAGCCTATTGGAACATGGCCCCCTTCTTCAGGAGGAATGATCAGTCACCTACTCTTATTTATCTGTAACTGTCCTTCATATCATGTGGCTGTCAATCAATATAAGAAAATGACAATGTTCAAAATCTAAAGATAACCGTGTTAATGTTTTATGTAATTGTTTAAAGGTTAATATATGGGAACCATCCAGGACGTAGCTGACAATATGTCATATATTTTTGAAGGGAGTGGGAGATCACTGTAGTGCATGCCCCATCTCTAACAAAAGAAGTAGAGCCCCATCCTCTTCTATCTTCAATAACCCCAGAATATGAACCTTGAGTTATTTGCAAGCCTCGTTCTATTAAGTATGTCTAGGAGATATAGATTATGGCCCTGGTGAGAATGGTAATTACTAACTGGGAATCTGCCCCTTCTCCAAGGATTCTGTAGCTCTGGAGCCCCCTTTTAGTTTATCAAATCTGAGGAAAGTCTGGAGAATTTTCTCAGCCTGATTTAGATGAAGAAATCATGGATATTGAGCAGTTGATAGATCTAGAGTCTTCCCTCCCCCATTTTAGTAAGTCATTATGAGTTAATTTATTTTTAAACAATCAAACACATAATCAATCACATTAGATTCTGACAACATGATGTACAAAGAAGTTGTTGACTCACAGATAGGTTTGAACTGATAAATTAACAGAAGGTCAATTCATGTTAATCATTTATTGACTGGGCCTGAGCCTTCTGGCCAGTAGATACATCTCTATTGTGATTTACACAAAATATTAGAAAAGTTGCACATTGGACCATTGTCCCAGACAATCAATCAAGCATCAATATATGAGATGTCAACAAGTGTGAAACATAGTAAACATTTTGATGTTGCACATATTAAGTGTGATGGTGATGAATCAACAAGTAACTATCAGTTTCCTGAAATTGGGTGTGGTGTGTACCAAGGAAAATGTAACCTGGTGACTGGAAGATTAGGTAAGCCAGGATCCATTGACTGATGGATCCACTTCAGGTATGCCCGTATAGCTCCTCTGAAGGCCTCCCCATACTTTGCTCATGGCCAAGTCATCCTCCATCTCACTTGTGGTTCATCTCTTTCTCTCGGCTTCCTTCTTTCAGGTCTCATTTAGGTGGTTAGTTTGCTGATGTGTTGGGTGGTTGTTGGTATGTAGCCACCAAGATCACTGATGAATATTCACATAAATATATACATTCCTACCAATACAATCTTTTAAAAGTAGGGAAAAGAAACCTAAATTCCTGAAGTAGGAACTAGTTCCCCTCCCCTCCCTTTCTCTCTAAGCTAGTGTTGGGTTAATTTGGGGTGGTCAGAGTTTATCACACTGTGTACGCCTTGTATCAACTTGTTCCTGCTGTATGTAAGTTCTCATTTGACCTGGGGTCAGTGAACGTGTACAGTAAGACAGTGACAAGAGTGAGAAGGTGTCAAGATGCATGTAAATAAATGACATACATTTATAACATTTCTTCCACTCAATGGTGTTTATAATGTGTATAAATAATTCTCCGTATTTTCCCAATTAACTTCTTCTTTTTCTTCTTATGTCTAATAACTCTCTCCCATTATCTGTTGTTGTTGTGATGTTGAGTGTTGGGTTGTGTGGTGTTGAGTGGTGTTGGTTTTTAAGTTATGTTGAGTAATGAGTTAAGTCCACTTCGTGTGATGGTGTTCCGCGAAGCACAACTTTCTCATGTAAAGCAATTCATAAGTGCTCTTATCTAATTAAAATTTGACATAAATATAAATATTTATTCCGTCAAACCCTATTGATTCAATAGATGAAGGAGAAAGGAAAGATTGATTTCTCTTTCAGCTTTCTAGATTGTAAATAGGCATAGATAAGTCTGTTTTAGAACAAGGCACTTATTCTAGTACACGAACTGTCATTTCAGCTGTAGATAGTGATAACATCTTTTATCAGTGTTTCTGGTGAAATGCACAAGATGGCTTTAGAATCATCACTTCTCACAGTTGTTTAGAATAGAATGTAGTAGTATAATGCACTTCTTAAAGTTAATAATTATCTCTAAGAATATCAGAGATTGCAGTTTCATTTGGAGAGTCATTTTGCCCGGGAACGGCTCTGCGTCGTTAGAATCTACAGTCGAGCATTTTTACATTTCAGAGGTTTTAATTAATAATAATACATTTCAATTGACATTACAAACACGGGTTACCATTACTTAATACTTGATACATCGGGTTCTTAGTCTAATCTCGGGACTAACAAGCTTACCTGGGATCCAGACATTCTGCCTCCTCTATTTGAAAATTTGGTCACACAATTTCTGACGTCTATTCGCCAGGCATGTTTTCGCAAGAGTGCGCTGCTTATCATAATCTATACCGGCGTTGGCGCGAAAGCCGTGTCACGTGTCTGTTTCGTCCAATGGTCTTCCGAGCTTCGTCTGATGAAATCTTTCTAAGAATCCACGTCATCTGTCACCCATGCAGTTCCAGTTTCTATGTTAAGTTTTAAGTCCTAGTCTCCGTTTGCGATTGTGAAGTCTATTTCTTTTAATGTTGTTTCCTCTTTTTGCGGCAGGTGTTGGTAAATGAATAATGGTGGTTAGCGTTATGCTACAGTGTACAAGATGAAGACACCGTGTAACACGTGGCCGGACAAGATGAAGACAACGTTACACGCAAGTGGACAAGATGAAGACAACGTTACACGTGGGCGGACAAGATGAAGACAATGTTACACGTGGGTGGACAAGATGAAGACAATGTGTAACACGTGGGCGAAAAAAAAATGAAGACAACGTTACACGTGAGTGGACAAGATGAAGACAGCGTGTAACACGTGACCGGACAAGATGAAGACAACGTTACACGCGAGTGGACAAGATGAAGACAACGTTATACGTGGGCGGACAAGATGAAGACAATGTTACACGTGGGTGGAAAAGATGAAGACAACGTGTAATACCTGGGTAGACAAGATGAAGACAACGTGTAATACGTGGGTGGACAAAATGAAGACATGTAATACGTGTAATACGTGGGTGGACAAGATGAAGACAATGTGTAATACGTGGGTGGACAAGATGAAGACAACGTTACACGTGGATGGAAAAGATGAAGACAACATTAGCTTGACCACATGACATATTCAGAACAAGAGCACAGACCTGACCCAAGATAAAACCCACCCACAAAAGAATGTTTACAAAACAATATGATTCTGGGACAAACACAGTTGGAACCGTTCGGCGCTACGGAGCGGTTTCTCATGATACATTCGAGGTACTTACATTGCATGACCTGTTCTTCTTGATCTCGTGTTATACATTCGAGGTACTTACATTTCATGACCTGTTCTTCTTGATCTCGTGTTATACATTCGAGGTACTTACATTTCATGACCTGTTCTTCTTGATCTCGTGTTATACATTCGAGGTACTTACATTGCATGACCTGTTCTTCTTGATCTCGTGTACGATAAACAAACCATTCCAAGTAAAATGATTCCGACGAAAGCAACAGAATCAACACAAGGATAGAAATAAAACAACTGCAGGTTTAGGGAGCAATATTTCAAATAAACGCACATCAAGTACTTCATTTATTTAACAAAGATGCTTTTTAACGAAGCAAATAATCCAAACATATGAACTAAACACGATCATGAGAACAAGATAAACACATCGAACAAATATAAACAAGTGGTTCGGACAATAAGGTTTGCTATTTGCGTTCTGTTGTGCCAATACAACTACAATGAAATCCGCGGAGCGTATGTCTGTCGACGGTCATGAAAGCGGCGTTTCCTTCCCCGAAGTCTGCCATTTCTCATCGTGTTTTCTCTTGTGGTAGTTTTATCAATAAGTTGTTTTTTTTTTTTCCAAGTTTAATTTGTATTGGAATTCGCTTGGTCGTAAACTTCCGAGGCGCTGCTGGCCGTGAAAGGGTTAGTTCCCTACATCGGTGGGTTGGAATTAAACGTTGACTTCTCGTTCACAAAGCATTGACAAACCACTGAACGTACGATTTCCTGGGCATTCAGCCTAGGGTTGGGGGTTGATGGCAACGTCCTGCAAAGAATCTGCGAAATTGTTTATATCTGAGCTGGGCCCGGTGGTCACGTGGTTAATCCCAATCGATGATGAAAAATTCACAACTGACCCGGACTTCCAGATCGACACAGCCTAAATGGGTGTCCGAACCGAGTCATAGGGACCACATCAGCCATCGAGTGCAGATTGGTCCATATAAATATAGGGTTAGTACCATAACATGCCTCAAACCTAAGAGGATCATTTAACTAAGGAAGTAAACTTAAGCGGAGCGTTTAAGTAAGTAATTAAACCTAAAAGGATCCTTTAATTACGGAAGTAAACCTAAGAGGATCCATTAATTAAGAAAGTAAAACTATTGGAATCTTTAAATAAGGAAGTAAACCTAAGAGGATCCTTTAAGTAAGTAGTTAAACCTAAGAGGAATCATTTAATTAAGGAAGTAAACCTAAGAGGATAATTTGATTTAGGAAGTAAACCTAATAGGATCCTTTAATTAAGGAAGCAAATCAAAAGAGGATCCTTTAATTAAGGAAGTAAACATAAGCGGATCCATTAAGTAAGTAATTAAACCTAAGAGGATCCTATAAGAACGGAAGTAAACCTAAGATTATCTTTTAATAAAGGAAGTAAACCTAAGAGGATCTTTTACTTAAGGACGTAAACCTAAGAGGATCCTTTAAGCAAGTATTTACACCTAAGAGGATCCTTTAATTACGCAAGTAAACCTAAGAGAATCCTTTATGAATGTAATTAAACCTAAGAGGATCCTTTAAGTATGTAATAAAATCTAACAGTATCTTTTAATTAAGAAAATAAATATAAGAGGATCATTTATTATAGAAGTAAACCTAAGAGGGTCTTTTAAGTAAGTAATTAAACCTAAGAGGATACTTTAATTAAGGAAGTAAACCTAGGAGGATAATTTAGTTAAGGAAGTAAACCAAAGAGGATCCTTGAATTAAGTAATTAAACTTAAGAGGATCATTTGATTAATGAAGTAAACCTAAGAGAATCCTTTAATTACGGAAGTAAACCTAAGAGGATCAATTAATTAAGAAAGTAAAGCTATGAAAATCTTTAATTAAGGAAGTAAACCTAAGATGATCCTTTAAGTAAATAATTAAACCTAAGAGGATCCTTTAATTACGGAAGTAAGCCTAAGAGGATCCTTTAAATAAGTATTTAACCTAAGAGGATTCTTTAATTACGGAAGTAAACCTAAGCGGACCGTTTAATTAAGGAAGTAAATCTAAGTCGATCATTTATTATAGAAGTAAACATAAGAGCATCCTTTAAATAAGTAATTAAACCTAAGAGGATCTTTTAATTAAGGAAGTCAACCTAAGAGGATCTTTTACTAAAGGACGTAAACCTAAGAGGATCCTTTAATTAAGCAATTAAACCTAAGAGGATCCTTTAAGTATGTAATAAAATCCAACAGGACCTTTTAATAGAGGAAGTAAACCTAAGAGGATCATTTATTATAGAAGTAAACCTAAGAGGATCCTTTAAGTAAGTAGTTAAACCTAATCCATCCATCCATCATGTGCCATGCCGGTAAGCGTGGGCGGTCATGTTCTGCCATCTCACTCGATCACCAGAGTCATGGATCAGCTCCGTGTTTCTGTCTCGACCATGCCACAAGGCCAAGCCATCCAGGTACTTGCTTCTAGGTCTTCCCCTTGGTCTGTTCCCCTCGATCTTACCAGTTGTCACCAAATTCTCCAATTCATTTCTTCTCATAACATGCCCAAAGAATTTTGACTGTCTACGTCTAATTTCTCTAATCAATTTACGATCTTCTTTTGTTTCTTGAAGGACTTGTTCATTGGTCTTTCTGGCTGTCCATGGTATTCTTTGCATTTTCCTCAGAAACCTAATAGGATTCTTTAATTAAGGAAGTAAACATAAGAGGATCATTTAATTAAGGAAGTACACCTAAGAGGATCCTTTAAGTAAGTAATTAATCCTAAGAGGAACATTTAATTAATTAACTAAACCTAAGAGGATCCTTTAATTTAGGAAGTAAACCTAAGAGGATCCTTTGATTAAGGAAGTAAACATAAGAGGATCCTTTAATTAAGGAAGTAAACATAAGAGCATACTTTAATTAAGGATGTAAAGGACTCTTTTATACGCCTTAAGGTGCATTTGGCATACGGTGCGAGGCTGATAATAAAGGGATGATCCGCCATGCCCCCCGAGACTAATAATAAAGAGAGGATCAACCCCCACCCCCGAGACTATAATGAATGGAGTATCAACCATGAACTCCGAGGCTGATAATACAGGGAGAATCAGCCAAGGCCCAGAGACTGGCTAATGAACAGATTACCAACCTCGTCGCCGCTGTGACGTAGCATGCCAAGTAATCAACTGTCCAACGTACGAGACTGTGCATAAATCACAGCAATTCCCGGCGATGATGATTGCCACTCAGAACCCACGTCTTGGAATCACCGCTTGGAGATCTGATATGCGTGCCTGAAATTAGTGTACTTATTCTACTACTACTATTACTTCTACTAATAGTACTTATACTACTGATACTTATTGTACCACTACTATTACTACTGATGCTGCTACTACTTATACTACTACAATTACTACTACTACTACCATTACTATAACTACTACTACTACTACTACTACTACTACTACTACTACTACTACTACTACTACTACTACTACTACTACTACTACTACTACTACTACTACTACTATTACTACTGCTGCTGCTGCTGCTGCTACTACTACTACTACTACTACTCCTACTACTACTACTACTACTATTACTATTACATGTACTGCTAATGCCACTACTACTACTTATACTACTACTACTACGACAACTGCTACTGCTACCACTACTACTGTTCAATAAGACCATCCTAATCTCACATACTAAATGAACAATAAACTGAACCAGTAAGGAAACACACATAGAACAGTGAACATAATTAACCATGTTTATTTTCACTACGCATGCTATACTAGGAAAATGAACATTCGTTCACTGTGTTTGCTTGGATAACAGAGTTCTCCAAGGGCCATTGATTATAGTGGTGCTTGTCTCGGTGCCAGCTAACAAAGAGACCTGATTACTCGTATAGAAGTAGACGGTCAGATTATTTGAATAAATGCAGATAGCAGATTCATGAGCAATTTCCTGGACGTAGAGGCTCAGTTTTCGTTGGACATGTGCTGAGAACAGATTTGCGAGATATTACTTTGACATAAACCATTAATTTTCGATGAACATTTGCTAAGTGGAGATCAGTGATAAATTTCGTGGAAGGAGGCCATCCGGTTTTGTTGGAGTTGTGCTGAGTATAGATTAAGTGAGAGCATTGCTTGGAAGTAAACAATCAATTTTCAAAGGACTTGTGCTGAGCGCAGACTGCTGTAAACATTCCTTGGAGGCAGACAATAAATTTTTTTGGGGGAGATCGCCTGGAGGTAAGTAACGTAGTCTTAGTCAACCAGTTAGATGACGTCTACAGAATGAAGGTCGACTGCAATGGATCTCCAACACTGTCTATCGCCCTGGTCGTACACTCTGTCTCCTCTTTATATCTTTCATCAACTCTCTCTTCATTCTCAGTTTTTCTAGGACCTCTGCATTTGATTGTTTTTGTTTCCATGAAATACGACCTATTGATCTGTATAACAACATCACCAGGGCTTCTATGCGACTTTCTAGTTGCTTGTTCGATGTCCAGGCTTCCGCGCCATTCAGTAGCGTTGAATATATGTAGCATTTGACAATTCTCATTTTGAATGCGTTATTAATTTCACTAGATGTTAATACTGATTTCATGCCGTTGAAAGCATATTTGGCCATTCCCATTCTCTTTTTCATTTTCATTTCACTTCTGCCATCATCTGTTATTATATCTCCAAGATAAGAGAAACTTGTTACTTATTCTAGTATCTGCCCGTTTACTGCGATGTTCATTGATGACCTTTCATTTTCATTGCTAATTATCGTAGTTTTTGTTTTTTTTAGATATTAATATCTAAGCCATATTCTGCACTGTGCCTGTTTACTTCTTCCACTAGGTCTTGTAACTCTTGCTCACTTTCTGCTAGTAACACAGTATCGTCAGCATATCTAAGATTCAAAACAATGTTTTCCCGTGATGAATTTGAATAACGAAGACACAAACAATAGATTGCACGATTTATTACCTGGCATATTTCGCTGCATCTCGTCAGGTGCATACTGCAGAAATCACACAACTTACGTGAATTAATTAGATAAATCCTTCAACCTGAAATATACACATGTTCGCATAGTAATGTCGATTGTCTACCACGGTAATTTTAAACTGACTAACATGTCTTTCTGCTTACACAAGGACGGCTTACGAAGGTTGATTAGTATAGCTTCAGCAAACTTTAACAATCGACTACTTTGTGTGTTGAACAACACACGGAAGACACTGTCTCTTTCAACCACGTGACCACTCTCGAGCACATGTGCCAGGACTAGGACAATCACACTGTGTAGGCGGCTATGAGTCTGTGATGTGCTAGGACTAGGACAATCACACTGTGTAGGCGGCTATGAGTCTGTGATGTGCTAGGACTAGGACAATCACACTATGTGGGCGGCTATGAGTCTGTGATGTGCTAGGACTAGGACAATCATACTGTGTAGGCGGCTATGAGTCTGTGATGCCAGGACTAGGACAATCACACTGTGTAGGCGGCTATGAGTCTGTGATGTGCTAGGACTAGAACAATCACATTGTGTAGGCGGCTATGAGTCTGTGATGTGCTAGGACTAGGACAATCACACTGTGTAGGCGGCTATGAGTCTGTGATGTGCTAGGACTAGGACAATCACACTGTGTAGGCGGCTATGAGTCTGTGATGTGCTAGGACTAGGACAATAACACTGTGTAGGCGGCTATGAGTCTGTGATGTGCTAGGACTAGGACAATCACACTGTGTAGGCGGCTATGAGTCTGTGATGTGCCAGGACTAGGACAATCATACTGTGTGGGCGGCTATAAGTCTGTGATGTGCTAGGACTAGGACAATCACACTGTGTAGGCGGCTATGAGTCTGTGATGTGCTAGGACTAGGACAATCACACTGTGTAGGCGGCTATGAGTCTGTGATGTGCCAGGACTAGGACAATCATACTGTATGGGCGGCTATGAGTCTGTGATGTGCCAGGACTAGGACAATCACATTGTGTAGGCTGCTATGAGTCTGTGACGCCAGGACTAGGACAATCACATTGTGTAGGCGGCTATGAGTCCGTGACGCCAGGACTAGGACAATCACACTGTGTAGGCGGCTATGAGTCTGTGATGTGCTAGGACTAGGACAATCACACTGTATAGGCGGCTATGAGTCTGTGATGTGCTAAGACTAGGACAATCACACCGTGTAGGCGGCTATGAGTCTGTGATGTGCTAGGGCTAGGACAATCACACTGTGTAGGCTGCTATGAGTCTGTGATGTGCTAGGACTAGGACAATCACACTGTGTAGGCGGCTATGAGTCTGTGATGTGCCAGGACTAGGACAATCACACTGTGTAGGCATGGGTGCCAGAAGGAATGAGTGGCCCGTCTCTCCGGCAGTTAGCTGACGAGGGATGCAGGCATCGACACCTCGCTCATGACATGTTCATCTTAGGCCCCAAGCGAATACACTAATGTGCCCGCTAAATCACATGAGACAGCTACAAAAGAAATAATTTCCGGTGTTAATTACAAAATAAATTAATTTACTCGAAGTGGCATACATATGACAGGGGCGTGGGTAGAATCTTGGACAGAGATCGAAAAACCGCAAAGACCACCCCCCCCCCCCCCAAAAAAAAAAAAAGAAGATATATGTCCATATCAGATCGAGTTCTGTTTGTCAATTATGGGGGGAAATAGTAGATGTTAATATCATATAAGTCTATGCACCAATTGCATACAGCACAGAAGAAGAAAGTGTTTTATGAACAACTTAACATAGCAATCCATCCATCCATCATGTGCCATGCCGGTAAGCGTGGACGATCATGTTCTGCCATCTCACTCGATCACCAGAGTCGTGGATCAGCGACTCATAGCATAGCAATAGCAGAGTGTAAAAACTGAAAAAACTACAGGACTGGAAGATTTAAATGCTAACATAGAAGGAAAAGATGATATTGCTGTGTGATATGGCTTTTGAGAACGAAATGAGAGAGGGGAAAAACAAGTTTAAAGGACAAGGGGACATAATATGACACTCGGAAACAGCATCTTTTATTAACATCCTAGATGCCTTTGGTCATGAAGTCGAGGAAACAATGTTCATACTTAAACTGATAACATACTAATAAGCAAACGATTTAGAAACAGCCTACTGTCAGTAAAAACAAGACCAGGATGAATAAAATTGAAGAAATTAAAGAGGGCTCCAAGAAATATGAAGACAGATTTGGAAATACTTGAATTGAAACATGTAATTGGTGATAAATACGCCATTACTGTACAGAATAGGTACAATGCAATAGTCAAAATAAGCAGTATAAACGAACATTGGCAGATGTTAGAGGAGCCAATACAATAGGCATCAAATGAAATAATACCTGAAATAAAGACTACAAATAAAAAATGGTTGACAGAGGCAATTCTACAACTGATGGAGATTAGAAGGAAAAAATAAACAAAAGCAAGATGCATATATAAGTACACATACAAAAATAGTACACAAATATAAGGCAGCGAAAGAAGCGTGGCTAAACAGTCAGTGCGGGGATAATGAGGAGCAATGAGAAGAGACACAATCTATGTACAGTAAAAGATATACGATATGTCGGGCAGTAGAAAGCATACAGCCAGCAGCTGTTTAAAACAAAATAAAATAAAATATTAATGGACACAGACACAAATAATTTAAAGCGGGAGAGAATATATAACAGGGTTATTTGATGATGATTGTAGGTCACATACAAACAATTACGATCAATGTGAAGGACCACCAATACTGAAAGCAGAAGTTGAAGGTGACATGCAACATATGAACAAAGGTAAATCCCCGGGGCCAGATCACAACAATGTCGAAGATGTTAAAAGTGTTGGTAAATTGAGTATAGAAGAGATAACAAAACTGTTGAATTATGTCTATAACATTTGTTATATACCTGATGATCACTAGAAAAATGTTATCGTAGCTTTACCCCCCCCCCCCCCCAAAAAAAAAAAAAAAAAAAAAAAATAAATAAAATGTGGAGGATAGAAAGACTAGTGAAAATCTCTGGAAAGAAGTTAATTTACAAGGAAAATTAGTTACTCGCATCATAAGAGGACAATCCCCATTCTTCGGGCATGTCATGAGTTGGGGGAAGCTGGAGCATGTCATAACAACGTGGAAGGTTGCAGGGGAAAAGAGGCAGTGAGAGACCAAAATAGCAGATGCTACGCAGTCTTACACCATGGCATAGAGAGACGTCGGTATCGGAAATGACTGGCAGCACAAGAGACAGAAGGCTATGCACAGACATGATCTCCAATGCCACACGGCATGGATTATAAGAAGAAGTTGATTATATCAATCAATCAATCAGTCAAGGTTATTATAAGGCATTTGAAATTCGCAAATATATTAGAAAGAAGATACCAATCATGAATATGCACCAGACGTGTATCTGAATGCCTGGGATACATTTCGTATAGTAATCATTAACACAATTGTTGACAAATTTCAAAGTGAGATCAGAAAAAGGGGGTGGTATACCGAGAAAAAGCATAGCTATTTTCTTTTCAAAGTCATATGCCACATGCTGTCACATGGCCACATTAAAAGGTATCCTCGTGTTGCCATAAGCTGACCGATGCTCATAGAAAGGATTTGAACGCAAATTTCTCAAATACGCTGAAACGTTTCACTGTGTGCGCCATAAGTCCAGTGTTAAAAGATAAAAACAAAATAAATCCACCCATTATGTGCCATGCCGATAAGCGTGGGCGGTGATGTTCTGCCATCTGACTCGATCACCAGAGTCACGGATCAGCTCCGTGTTTCTGTCTTGACCATGCCATGTGGCCAAGCCATCCAGGTATTTAATTCTTGGTCTTCCCCTTGGTCTGTTCCCTTCGATCTTGCCAGTTGTCACCAAGTTCTCCAATTCATTTCTTTCATAACATGCCCAAAAACATTTGACTGTCTACGTCTAATGACTCTAATCAGTTTACGATCTTCATTTGTTTCTTGAAGGACTTGTTCATTGGTTTTTCTATCCGTCCATGATATTCTTTGCCTTTTCCTCAGAAACCACCACGCCTCACATCCATATAAAAGTATAGGTTCTATGTAGCACTTCAACACTCTTTTTCTCGTTTCAACTGATATCTTTTTATTGGTCAGTATGTTTTTCATCTTGCAAAAGGCTGCCTTCGCCATGGCAATTCTTGTTCTAATCTCTTCAAGGCATCTCTCATCAGATGTTATGCCTAAATAATGACTAATGAAATAAATAAAAAATAGAAAATAATAATTGTAGAAGACAATGTTTTTTTTTTCGCATGTAGATATTTGCTGCAGCATATTTGTAACTAATCGGTCACATCATCATCATGTGCCATGCCAACTGGCGTAGGCGTTCATGTCTCTCTATACATCTCGGTCTTTGGTGTTCTGGATCAACTCTGCTGATTGTAATCTAATCAGTTGAAGTAGATTAAACGTCCACGATGTCAGCGTGACCAACTTGATAATAGCGCTCGTTCTTAAACATCCGGTGTTCTGATGCTGAGGTAAAGGGTTCAAATGCTAAGGTAAAGGGTTCAACCCGTACACTTGTTAGGTGAACTAAATCGTTGATTTCTCGTCCGTGACTTGGGGACGTAAATTACAAGTACCGCTGAAGTCGGAGTGGATTCGCCTGAAGGCGAGGGACACTGGCGATAGGGAAAACTAATCCACACGCATAAATCAGTCCAGTGCATTAGAAGTAGTAGCACTTGATGGATTACACTTGAGTTCAAAGCTAGTAAAAATACAAAACACCCTCTAACAAAACTACAATGCAACAGGACAGGCGAAATGCCGGTGTTGCACCATCATCTACGCTTATCGGCACGGTATATGGTGATCATGATGATGATTATAACTTAGTCCAGGTTTTGGGCCGTCAGTTGTTTCTATGTGCCCATATCGTATTAAACACAATTATTGTTATTCTGTATAGTTAGAAAGCCTCCGTATTTCAAACGCTTAGATGGAATAATGTCAATTCTGGCGATGTCTCTCTTTTGTCTGTGCATAAAGCCTCATTGACTTTCCCTATTTCGACATTAAATATTGCTTATTATATAGTTATATATTACATTTTGCGTCTCCTGTCGTTCATCCCCAAATGCAGCCCAGGCCATCAATCTGATCACGCCATGCACTTTGTAGATGTGTTCATGATCTGCTTTCAACAGATTGGCTGGGTCTTCACCGCTCGGTGGGGTGCTGGTGCGTGATAAAACAAACATGGTCGGGGTCTTTGAGATCGTGTGTGTAGTGTGAAAGAACAGATTATCACAACCTGGAGAGAATAGTGCTGCAGGGAATGACCAGAGGATCTGTCAGACTGTCAAAACTGCGAGAAAAGGCCAGACGGACACATAATCAGACTTCCACTGGTATCATTAGTATTGGGGGATCTTCACCTGCTATTGAAGATGACGGAGCAAGTATGGGAAAGTCCCGAGTGCTGTGATGCCGTTTCTTCTCTCAACTCAACTTAGCCCAACTCAACTCAACTCAACTCATGAGTTGTTGGATTTCTCCAAACTAATGTTTTGCTACAGGTTGAGGCAGTCCTTTCACACCAACCTTCCTTAATCACTCCTTCGACACGCATAGTAGGTCACATTATTGCCATAAACGTTTAATGATATATAGTTCTCCTCTCTTGTCTGACCACCTTTCTACTGAATTAATCAAGTGTCATCTTCGCATTGAAGGTCAGATGACATGGATCTCCGACATCAACTGGACTGCATTGTTAATTTATAATAGCTTCTTTCTGTTCATCTTTTGATGTTGTCCAACCACCTGTAACACTATCTTCTATCTATGTCTTGATGTTGTCCAACCACCTGTAACACTATCTTCTATCTATGTCTTGATGTTGTCCAACCACACGTAACACTATCTTCTTTCTGTCTATGTCTTGATGTTGTCCATCACATGTCACTATCCTCTTTCTGTCCATGCCTTGATGATGTCCAACCACACGTAACACCAACTTCTATCTGTATCTTGATGTTGCTAACCACATGTAACTCTATCTTCTATCTATGTCTTGATGTTGTCCAACCACACGTAACACTATCTTCTATCTATGTCTTGATGTTGTCCATCCACATGTCACTATTCTCTTTCTGTCCATGCCTTTATTTTGTCCAGCCACCTGTAAATCTATCTTCTTTCTATCCATGTAGTGATGTTGTCCATCCACCTGTAACATTATCTTCTTTATGTCCATGTCTTGATGTTGTCCAACCATCTGTAACATTATCTTCTTTATGTCCATGTCTTGATGTTGTCCAACCATCTGTAACAATATCTTCTTTCTGTCCATGTCTTGATGTTTTCCATCCACCTGTAAGACTATTTTCTTTCTTAATACAGCTGTCTTTTGTGTGTGAACAGGAAGCCATTTGGATGTTCTGTGTCAGTATCCTAACTTATTTATAAGTATACCACTCATCGAGAACTGCCGATAGAAACTGTTATAAGTATACCACTCACCAGGAACTGCCGATAGAAACTGTTATAAGTATACCACTCATCGAGAACTGCCGATAGAAACTGTTATAAGTATACCACTCATCGAGATCTGCCGATAGAAACTGTTATAAGTATACCACTCATCGAGACGTGCGGTGAGAAACTGTTATAAGTATACCACTCATCGAGATCTGCCGATAGAAACTGTTATAAGTTTACCACTCATCGAGATCTGCCGATAGAAACTGTTATAAGTATACCACTAATCGAGATCTGCCGATAGAAACTGTTATAAGTATACCACTCATCGAGACGTGCGGTGAGAAACTGTTATAAGTATATCACTCATCGAGATCTGCCGATAGAAACTGTTATAAGTTTACCACTCATCGAGATCTGCCGATAGAAACTGTTATAAGTATACCACTCATCGAGAACTGCCGTGAGAAACTGTTATAAGTTTACCACTCATCGAGAGCTGCCGTGAGAAACTGTTATAAGTTTACCACTCATCGAGACCTGCCGTGAGAAACTGTTATAAGTATACCACTCATTGAGATCTGCCTATAGAAAATGTTATAAGTATACCACTCATCGAGATCTGCCAATAGAAAATGTTATAAGTATACCACTCATCGAGATCTGCCGATAGAAACTGTTATAAGTATACCACTCATCGAGATCTGCCGATAGAAAATGTTATAAGTATACCACTCGTCGATAACTTCTGTGAGAAACTGCTCATATTTGAATCTGCTCGAAGTGCTATGAAGCTGGTTCTAAGTATCAATAATATTAACAATGAATTCTCAGGAATCTGTACGAAGTTCTAAGAGGCTGGTTCTAAGTAACAAAATCAGTAAAAACATATTAGAGAATTTGAATAACGAAGACACAAACAATAGATTGCACGATTTATTGTCTGGCATATTTAGCTGCATCTCGTCAGGTACATACTGCAGAAATCACACAACTTACGTGAATTAACTAGATAAATCCTTCAAGTTGAAATATACACATATTCGCACAGTAATGTCACAGTAATATTAGAGAATGTTGTAAAAACTGCAGAGAGAATAAATTTCACAATCTTTAGAAAAATGACACGAAATAATGCCAACAGGTAAATCGATAAATATAAATTGAAAGAGAAGTTAAAGAGACAGAGAATCTTTCCCCATGCCACTTGAAACGGACATAATGAATGATTTACAAAGAGAAGCGCTAATGTAAATACCATTGATTTTTGTTACATATGAGATCTTGTAGACGCATGGAGATCCCATTGTAATTTTCTATCCATAACAGGAAACCAGAAATGAAATGTTACAGGCGTACATTGACATGTTGCTAAGCCTCAGGGGTGAATTACAGCTGTTGAATAATTGCTGCATGGCTGACTAGCGCAAGTAATGGTGT